>CM019180.2:25727783-25875185 GCA_009739505.2 Apolygus lucorum | reverse complement strand
ATCCATTCTTAACGGTCAAAGCGGCGTCCCGCCGGCGGCTACTCTACATAATTCCCTTTTATTCGAACCACAACAAATACTGAGAGACCAGGAAATCGACTTGGATGACTTCATCGTATTTCGAATTGGATCATTCGGGCTGTATCTTCTTTCAACAAAGCCATTTCTTAGTTGGGGAAAAGTCTAGAATCCTATTTGACCTTTATTGTAACCAGGTTTTAACAGACCAGAAACCAAATGCCTCTTATACTTTGTTCATTTTAATTTTTCATAATATAAGTAAATTCACCTTCTCTTGAAAATCAGTTTCAACTTCACTGCCAGTGCGACAGACAGTAAATTTCCAAGTACTAAATTCTTCTCTCAAAATTCGGTACCCTGGTTTTATCAGACCAGAAACCAAATGTCTCCTAGTATTTCACAGGGAATCTGTTCTACGAGTACTTCTTTCCTTTTCACCTACCATACACAAATTTATTTCTCTTGAAAATCAGTTTCAACCTAACTACAGTCAATAAGAAAGACATAGTAAATTTCCCAGCTCTATATTCTTCTCTTAAAATTCAGTACAGCCAAATTCACAATAATCTTTTTGGTCTAATCCCGGCGGTCCCTGAGGCAATTAGGTACCAAATATTCTTCACCAATCAGGTGAATAATGAAAATGGATAATTCATAATCTGCCTAAAATGCATAATGCATAAAATGGATAATTCATAATCATTGTACTGCAGCTACATTGCCATCAGCTGAACAATTTTGGTCCGGATGAAAACAAGGGATTCAATTTTGATTTATTATTTTTAATAATAAGCCTTTGGAATCGAGCCAGAAAACAAAATTTAACCACCCCTGAAAATTTGATGTTTTACGTTTCAAAGTACGTAGAATTCGAAAATCCAATAAAAAATTTTCCGTCCGTCCGCCGTACCTACGAGGCACTTTTCTTAGCAACACTGTACCGAATTTGGTTCAAATTTGGTATGTGGGTTCCATTTGGGGTCTAGTTCTGCCGCGAAGCATTTGGTTGATGTCAGTCACTTCTAAGGGGTGAAAATTGAGGGTTGAAATTTTCAAGAGTGCCCTAGCCCAAAAACTCTCGAAATAAACGTATCGTTTTTTTACCGATTTTAAATAGTATTGAATTTAAAAAAATTTTGAGACCACTCGGAGCTCTGCAGGACAAGCCGTTCGCTCCCTACGAGTATTTAAGGGGTTTCCTTCGATAAAACAGAATCACGAGTGTAAATCAGAAGAGAGGTCTAATCTCCGTTCAAATTTTCTCTAACTAAAATGCGATCGCTGTTCATTTCTTCGATTTGTATACAGTTTTGCCTTCTGCGTAACCAGTAATCAAATTTCCATATGAAGCTGTCTATTTTTCGAATCGAGTGTGAAGCGTTTAGTCCTTTCTAATAAACTTGATTGTGAGGGTGTGAAGGCAGTATGGTGTGGTAGGTAATACCTACCACTGCTTGGTAGGTAAAAAAAAGTTGGTAGGTAAAAAAATGTTGGTAGGTAAAAACATATTGTTTAGTAATGCATGC
Source organism: Apolygus lucorum (assembly GCA_009739505.2). Lineage (NCBI taxonomy): Eukaryota > Metazoa > Arthropoda > Insecta > Hemiptera > Miridae > Apolygus > Apolygus lucorum. Next base: position 25,873,638 of record CM019180.2, on the reverse strand, counting down.
ATTCCAGGAGACGTCCCATTGGATAAGCTTTAGATCAGTTTAACCAGTTGCTAAGCGATAAAACAGTTTCACTCGATGTAATTTATTTATTACTTCAGGCTAGAAATAATGTTCTCCCCCCCCCCTTCGCTCTTATCCACCATAACATTTCTAGCGACATGGGAGCCTCGAATCTGAAGAGCATTTTAAAATCCATGATCTACGATACCCAACATGCGAATTCGAGTCCCCCCCCCCCACCGCCACCAATGGTGCCAGTCTGGCACCAAAGCGGAAATACGTCGTAACATTGAACTTTCATTATTTATTAGTAAGCAGTCCGTCGAGGTTCACATCCGTATTCAAGGTGAAAAACGAAAAAAAACCACGAAATATGCGGTTTATTGTGTCCTGGCACCATGGTGGCACCACTATTAGTTCCATGGTGGGACAGAGAATAATTCATGAAAATCTGGAGGTATAATGAGAATTTTTCCTCAATTTCATAGCATGGGTACAGTTAGTAAGCAGTAAAGGAACCGAAATATTGAAAAATCGGATATTTTGTGAATATTATCACCCCACTCATCCTCTCCCTTTGCAAATCTCTCCCTTTGGTACTCTGGTGAAATCATGTACAATTCGGAAGTTATTTGAGTCAGACAAAAAAGAAACACGCAAATCGGTTGGAAATTGAGGCCTGGGCAGAGTTTACAAATTTATACCCGCAGACGCACGTTTTTAAGCATTAACCCCCCCCCCCTCCTTTACCCCCTTAAAAAGCAGAATTTCAAAATTCCGGCACCGTAGTGCACAACAAGATAGTTTTTCGCGTTGAACAAAAAAAGAATCACGAAAATCGGTTGAGAACTAAGGCCTGGGCAGACGACACAAGTTTTTGTCACACACACATGCATACACACACACACAGACATGCACCTTTGGTTTTTTTCGCGGATTTGGATTCAGAATGGTCTGAAACGGATTACTGTGTGGTTATTTTTTCTCTGTTGAGTGTTGTCCAACTTTACCCCAGATCGATCGTATAAGGACGCCCAAGTCTTACTGTGGGACGTCCTAAAAACAAAACGCTGCAAATCATTGCCTAAATGTTTATTATTTTCCGTATTGATCCCTCCCTACCAACCATAGGTGCCTACTACGTACTAAGGCATTTTTACAAATTTCAACCCTTGATTTCCATTTGGTTGGTGGTTGGGTTTGAAATTTTCAAAAATGCCCTAGTAGGTAGTAGGTACCTATGGTTGGTAGGGAGGGTGATCGACACAGAAAATAATAAACCTTTGGGCAATGATTTGCAGCGTTTTACCTTTTGGTTTATTATTTTCAATAATGAACCTTTGGAATCGACCAAGAAAAAAAAGTTAACCCCCCCCCCCCTCAAAATTTGTTGGTTTACGTACGAAGGATCCAAAAATCGAATAAAAATTTGGCCGTCCGTCCGCCGTACGCGGCCTTTTCCTTAGCGTTGATCGATATTGATGAAATTTGGTTTACAGGCTCCATTTGGGGTCTAATTGTGCCCCGAAGCTGTTAGTTGATGTAGGTCACTTCTGAGGGTTGAAAAATAATTTTTGAAATTTTGAAAACGCCCTAACTCATAAAATTTTTATATAAAGTGTCACGTCCGAAATTTCATACATTAATGTAAAAGAGAGAGTAGTAACTCCCGGTGACAGATGACTCTACTAGAGGGTCTAAAAGTTTCGATGGCCTATCGAGAGATAGCGCTGCAAGATGAGTCTCTCCTCTCAACTGTCACCGGGAGTCCAGTCTATCTTTACCTTTTGTGCGCGCGACAACCTCCTTTAAAACAAACCCATCAATTTTGGTGAGCTGTATCATTTTCTTTAATTTGAATCTCTGTTTCTTTTTATTTCGAGTTACTCAAAAAAAATTCGAGTAATAAATATAATATTTTCGAACTATATTATACGTTCATTATCTTCGAGATAATCCCGTTTTTTTTACCCCGCAATAATTTCATCATCACGGGTAAAATATTTTGTAAGAGAACCTTACAAGTGGTAGCAGAGCAAACAAGATCCAAGCAACATTCATTAAATTTAAAATCGTGAAACGTGCTTTCATCCTCATAAAAATAGCCAAGATAACTTTGGAACACAAGTTCAAGGACAAGCAAAGACAAGTACAATCTCATTGTAAGGGCCTAACTTCATTGTTTTCTGGACACCGAACTTGTTGTCAAGATTTCACTCGGTCAAATCCACCCATCAGTATCTGAACAATCTAACCGAGCAATCTGAACTGACCTTGACCGAAAATCATGGATTGTTTTGCATGCAAACTTTCCGACCCGCCCGCAGATCCTGTAGTATGTGCGAATTGTAAACAAAACTTTCACGCAAAATGCACAAGACTCGGAAATTTAGAATCGTGGACAAAAAAGAGCTATGATCGTCGCGCAGCTTGGAAATGTGACACTTGTAAAGTAAGTGCAACCCTGGTACCTACAGAAACCGCCAAGGTCACTGATATTCCTCCAACGACTCCGCCGGTTTGGTATTCGCGATTAATCGAGGATTTAAAAATAATTTCGAGCGATTTACAAGGACTCCGACAGCAAAACGACGAATTAGTCCAAATGAATTCCGATCTACAGGATAAGTATGCCACACTATGTACAGAGAACGAAAATCTAAAACATGAACAATCATCTTTACGCCAAAAAGATGTAGCACTTCGACAGGAACTGGAGGATCTTCGCGAACAAGTCCGCAACCAATCCGAACAAACCCAACCTCTGGATATAAATTTATTGGAATACCGCAATAATCGTCTACTTGGTCAAACTGAAGATAAACTTCCAAAATACGTTGAAAACGAGATAGGAAAAATACCAAGATTATACACTGATAATCCTTGGAGTCTCATCAAATTTTTGGAAAAACTGTTTTTGCTAAACGAAGTGAATGCTTGTTTTTTCAACCAAATTTATCGTCGAGTGGCCACTTATCAGCACAATACTATTCTACAACGTCTTGCAACAGAGCCAAATTTGACATTTCGGCGAGTAGCAGACAGATTGTTGGATGAACTGACGACGCCTCAAACTAAATTGAATCTTGTTCAAGAAAAAATATTACGCGGTCAAAATCAATTTGAAAATTTCCGAACTTACGTTGAAGAAATAACTAAATTCAACAAGATTTTACTGCAATATAACGAACAGGAACTCGTGAAAAGCATATTACAAGGCACGAATTCGCAAACCCGTTCGAAATTCCAATTTAGTACTCGACCGAACACTAACGGCGAACTTCAAATACTTGTTGCTGATGTGGAAAAGCTCGAGTTAAACGAAAATTTACAAAAAACTCGTGAATACAAGCATAAACAAAAACAAACATCAATTGATAACAAGTGGAAAGGAAATGGAAATAAATTTGGTCAAAACTATCAGCAAAAACAGGTGTGGGAATCAAAGTCGGACAAATTTACTCCAAAATCAGATTTTCATCATAAAAACCATTCGTACCATCACAATGGTCCGAAGAACGAAATAAAAGCAGAAAGGAACACTAACCAGCAAGTGAATAAAAATGAAATTGCATCAACGTCAAATTACAGAAAAAATGGATTTCAACAGAAAAATCCAAATTTCAATAAACCCTTTAAACAAGCGCATTTCCAACCATTGGTACAACATCCCTTTCAATATGTTGAATACCAACCTGAATCACAATTTGCATATATGAAACCGTGGCAGAATCCACCCCAGAAAGGTAGATCACACGGCGAAGCTTCTCAAAATCGCTCAGAATCTTCAGAGACTTCTGGATCATCATATTCGCCAACAGGGAATAAACAACTCGCAAATACAGGCGCACATAACTAAATCAAAACAATCAAAAAAATACTCAAAAAACTAAATAATTGGGTCCTTGACAAAAACAAAAATGGAATAAATGACGAATTATTAAAAATTAATGAAGGTACATTTACAAACAATTTGGCACAAATATCAATTAATAACATATTTACAACTGCAATGATAGACAGTGGTGCGAGTTTTTCTTGTATCAGCGATAATATGTTAGAAAAACTGAAAACTCAAACCCAAAGAATACAAATATTGAGTGCAAATTTAGCAGCAACATTAGGTGATTCATCAATAATCAAAATTTATCAGAAAACTCCACTGAAGGTACGAATTGGAAAAAATACGTGGACGCATGTATTTTATGTATGTCCGAATCTCCCACAGGACGCTGTGCTGGGGATCGACTTCATAAAACAATCAACATTGATTATGGACCCTTCGACAAACAGTTTTTCTTTTAAATTTGATTCGAACCAAACATATTCCTTACACAATAGGAATACTGTAACACCAATCGTTGCTAATTTGCACTGCTTGCAGAAAGGGAAATTACTCGACTATTTGAAAACAAAATTTCCCACAGTTTTGACAAAACAGCTAGGGACAACAAATAAGTTGTATTGTCACCTCCAAGTCAAACCTGGTACCAAATTGAATAGAACCAAAGTCATTTATTCCCAAGGACCCAACAGGCAACAAGCAATGAAGCAAATTTTAGACAACCTTCTAGAACAGGGAGTGATCGAACCAATTGACACATCGACAGCTTCACCGTGCTTTCTCGTACCGAAAAAAGGAAATGAGGCAGCTGATGCCTGGAGATTAGTGGTGGACTATCGTAAACTGAACTCGATTTTGGAATTTCAGCAGTATCCACTATGTTCAATTGAAAATGCTTTCTTAAATTTGAAAAAGGCAAAATTTTTCACCACAATTGACCTTAACTCAGCCTATCATCAAATAAAACTCACAAAGGAATCTCAACGACTCACAGCTTTCCAATGTGAATTTGGAGTTTATGCTTACACTAAACTTCCTTTCGGCGTCTCCACAGGAGGACAACATTTGTCGAAACTCATGGACATTCTCTTCAGTGACCTAAGATACAAGTATTGCTATTACTTTTTAGATGACATTTTAATATATAGTAACACGTATCAGCAACACGTCGAGCACATTGTTTCAGTACTCGAACGTTTACGTGAAGCTGGTCTGACTGTAAACCCAGACAAATTAAAATTGGCACAACCACAAGTCGAATACTTAGGTCATCAGATTTCAGAAGGGAAAATGTCTATCAACCCTGAAAGAGTGAGGGCACTATTAGAAATACCCAGACCTAAAACGCCAAAACAAATTGCTTCTTTCCTGGGGAGTATAAACTTTTTTGCTAAATTCTTGCCGAACGCAGCAAAACTTGCTAAACCATTGAATGATCTCAGAAAGAAAGAAACTACAGTGATTTGGGATGAAAAAGAAGAGAATGCTTGGCAAGCTCTCAGGAAACTGATAACAGAACCTCCTACCCTCGCAACACCAGATTTCTCCAAACGCTTCCAGCTTTACACCGATGGGTCGAAAGCAGGTGTTTCTGCAGTGCTAGCTCAAGAGCACTCAGGAATATTGAGCCCTGTCTACTTCGCCAGTCGGAAGTTGAATAAGCACGAAGAAAACTACGCAGCATATGAGCTAGAAGCGCTAGCAGTTTCTTTTGCATTCAAAAAACTGAGAATTTACCTCGAACACAACGAGTTTGACTTGTATACCGACCATAAAGCGTTAACAGCAATCTCAGATCTCGCCAAGAATGGTGGTCGTCTTGCTCGATGGGTGCTGAATTTCATGCCTTTCAGGTATACAGTGCATCATATTAAAGGTATTCACAACACCATGACAGACTACCTATCACGCAATCCTATTTCAGACAACCCAGAAACACTCCATAATGGTCCACATGTCGCAGCAAGTCTATCTGTTCTGAAAGATTTCCCCCAGATTTTCACAGATTTCAATGCAGAACAAGAAAAAGATCAAAATTTAAAAATTATAATAAACAATATAAAAAATGGAACAAACAATAATAACAAATATTGTATTATCAACAATCGTTTAATGTTTAAAGGTAATGAAACTACAAAGAAAGCAGTGGTACCAAATCAACTGATTGACCTCATTTTCCGCTATTACCATGATTCGCACATTGGATCCCATTGGGGAATTAAAAGAACAATACATGCCATAAAACAAAACTTTTATTGGAAAAACATGTACGAAGATATTCGAAGCAGAATCAACACATGCCACACATGTCTGACCACCAAAGTCGAGAGGAAACAGCCCAAGGGACAATTATCTTCGAAAATGGACGAAAAAGTGGGACAAACTCTTTATATTGACATCGCTGGTCCGTTGCCGAATTCATATGGGTACACTCAACTTCTAATTGCTGTGGATGGCATGTCAAGGTATTCAATTCTAATACCGTTAACCCAAGCAACATCAACATCCATCATAAATGCTCTTTCAAATCATGTATTTAAGCATTTTGGTTTCTGGCAGAGGATTGTATCTGACAACGCCACAGTTTTCACCTCTAAGAAATTCAAGGATTTCATATTTACCACAGGGATGAAACACACCTTTCTAATCCCATATTACCCGTGCCCAAATATGGCGGAACGTCAGATTCAAAACCTAAAATCAAGCATCAGAGCGAGATGCCATGATGACCATTCAGCATGGGCAAAAGATCTCTACCTCACTCAGATTGCACTGAATTCAGCCTACAACGAGTCTACAAAGTACAGCCCAGCCGATCTATTCTTTGGAAGACACCTGCTAACTCCGATAAACTTAATTTGGGACATCACCAACGACCAACTCGACCTGCAGACTACTTGGGAGACAGCTCTTCAGAACATCAAATCAGCTCACAAGAAACACGCAGCAGCCTACAACAAAAAGCATACTCCAACGCAGTATTCCGTAGGAAACAAAGTTTATCTGAAAACTTTCATTATCTCTGATCAACAAAAGTCAATTAATCAAAAACTGGCCCCCAAATATCGTGGCCCATTTGAAATTACTAAAATACTTTCCAATGTATCATACATAATTAAAGACTTAAATGATACTAATGTTGAAAAAATTGCACATGTTTCGCAGTTAAAATTGTTTCGTGACCAGAGATCACACTGAAAATTAAGTTAATATGTACCTTTGGAAACGTAAACAACATAAATTTTGGAGATGTCATACATATAGAAATAAAATTTAAAAAAAAAACTGTGAACTGAAATCACGTAAGGAAATAATTTTAATTTAAAGACAAAGGAAATATAAATAAGAGGAATAAGTATTCATTTCTAAAACCAAAAAAAAAAAAAAAAAACGTAGTTCTCAATAATGAAAATAATAATAATGTGAACAATATATTTAATTACTAAAAGCAAAGTGAAACAAGTAGCATTAAGAATATGGAATTGAATGTATTCAAGTGAAAAGTGAAATTAATTTAACCAAAATAAGAAACATGTATTTGGTCCGTAAATTTTAAGTGCCTGCTATACTGTGTCATAGCAACCATAGGTACACCACCTACTACGCAAATTTAAATTTGCCCAGAAAACTTTAATTTTCCATTTTCAAATTCATCTAATAAGTATATGTAACTAATGTAACAGGTAGGAAACATCTTTCTATTCGATAATAGGTCACTTGACTGGACCATTAAATTTCGACCATGACATAGTTTTAATTTCACTAAAACTTATTTTTCGTTCTACTTATATTTTAATGGTGTTTGAATTTTCCTGAAATTATTTAGTTTTCTACGAGGTCTCACTGTACTTTCATTCAAATACTAGGTAATTTCTTGTCAATCACTACAATTAGGTCCATAAAGTCTTATTACTGTTATTATCAAATTTCATTTCTTTCCATGGGAGGAGGCAGATGTCACGTCCGAAATTTCATACATTAATGTAAAAGAGAGAGTAGTAACTCCCGGTGACAGATGACTCTACTAGAGGGTCTAAAAGTTTCGATGGCCTATCGAGAGATAGCGCTGCAAGATGAGTCTCTCCTCTCAACTGTCACCGGGAGTCCAGTCTATCTTTACCTTTTGTGCGCGCGACAACCTCCTTTAAAACAAACCCATCAATTTTGGTGAGCTGTATCATTTTCTTTAATTTGAATCTCTGTTTCTTTTTATTTCGAGTTACTCAAAAAAAATTCGAGTAATAAATATAATATTTTCGAACTATATCGAACGTTCATTATCTTCGAGATAATCCCGTTTTTTTTACCCCGCAATAATTTCATCATCACGGGTAAAATATTTTGTAAGAGAACCTTACAAAAGGTATTGTTTTTCCATCAATTTATGATAGTATTGAATTTTCAGAATTTTTAGAGACCACGCGGAGCCCTTTAGAACAAACCGTTCGCTCCCTACGAGAATTTAATGGTTGGAATTACGATAAATCAGAAACACGAGTGTGACTCGCAAAACAGGCCGAATCTGACCGAAATGCGATCGATGTTTTTCCTCAAGTTGGTTGGTGGTAGCTTTGCAGACGAGTGATCTATATAGAAAAATAATAAACCCTTGTGTAATAATTTGCAGCGTTTTTAGTAGTTCTGGCAAGTTTTGAAGCATTGTGCCTAAGGCAATGTTTTGGGGTGGCATGTGACAAGGACCGCTGCTTGGTAGACGTGGACGAGTCTAAAGTAAAGTAAAACTTGTAGGAGGAACTGAAAATGGCTCTAGTATATCAAAGAGGTGCTTCACTCTCATGAAGCCCAGATAAAAGGGGAATTGCCAGTTTCTCACGTGTCGTGACTCTGAACACTAAACTCTGCCGCTCGCCTTGAAGTTTGTTTACATTACCCCGCTTTTGCCTCAGGCCTCCTATCTTAATTTATAGGAGAGGCGTTTTCATTTCCATTTTGGGTGAAAAGGAAAGTGTTGTGATAGGCAGAAATCCAATTTTTCCAAGACACCTCGTTAATATGGATCTGATCAGCTTTCTTCAGGCTTTAGACAGTGTCCGTGACGATGCACGTATGTTCCCTTGTGTATATCTACCATGCAGCCTTTTTCCACCCTTTTTCAGAAATGATCTCGTCCTCACATTTTCAAAGAACACAACTAGTACCTCAGAACCATATTATCACACAAGGTTAACAATCAAGTTTATTTTGAGCAAATTTGGCTTTTGGTTCCTAAGGAAGCTCAACTGAGTGACATGAAACTGTATTCGAGGAAGCAAACAAAAATTGTTTGTTTACCAATTGATTGTTTTTACCAATGGTTGGTAGGTAAAAAAAAGTTGGTAGGTAAAAAAAACGCTGCAAATCATTGCCCAAAGGTTTTAGCAGTCCCTCGGAGCTTGCTACGCTCGATCGTGACGCGCCCTGCTCTGGGAAGCGAGGAAGGTTTAGTTCCTTTGCGGCCTTTCTCGGAGTACGTACAACGTCCCATATTTCTCTGCGGTTTCCTTGATACCCAAGAACCTTTTTGATTTTATTGCGGACCTCTTCCTCAATTAAACATCTAATCTATCTAACTTACACTCCGTCTTATTATTGAACTAAACCCAATTCATATGATTTAGTTAATAATTAATTTCTTATATATTTAAATCATTGGGTAGGAATACGAGTTGTTTATTCCCTCAGAATATTAGCAACTCTATTTCATGGTAGCAGAGCGTGGTTTCAAGACCAGCCGCCGAATTGCTTCATGAATTCGTGTCGGGATAAGGTTACTGAGTTCCGACAAGGCTATGAGGAAACGAACGACCGATGTCGGATTGCTTGGAGCAAAGGAAGGAATCTTGTCAATCACCTCCTCGTAATGCCTCGGGATATCAAACGACGTGTGAGGTCTATCATTCCCATCCCCTGCTGGTGGTATGCCTGCGGCTTGTCCACTGGAAGCAGCGCCTTGCTGCTCCCTATGCAGCAACGCAGCAGTGATGTCTATCTATTTGTGACTGCATTAGTTGTTTGGGTTGCATGTTGCTGCTGAGAAATGATCATTTGTTGGTGCATCAGTAGCATCATTTCGGTCAAATTCTTAGCTAACGCAGCTATTGCAGGATCGGACTGTGAAGCTACTTGTTGAACGGAGATCGGTGCTTCTTTACATAGGCGACAAATAAATTTCGCCTTTCGATCAGCACCCGCCTTTTTCCAATTCTCAAAATTATCCCCGGTACACTGTGAATGATAATGCACTTCACAACGTGTACAAAAAATTGGATTGGAGTCTTCGGGCGGCGTGATTTCCTCGTCACAGAATCCGCAATTCGGCATTACGATTGATAATTATTTTCCGGGTTACAGTGAAGCTTGTTCCAGGTTCCAACGTAAAGAGCTGTGAATCGGAACTGCTTGTTGGATCTGGAAACGTAATGATCGACCTATATCTGAATTAACAACAAATAAGTTGGGTCTTCGTAAGATAAGAAACGGGAGAGCTGTCAATTGTTGTGCTATTTGACGGGATGAGGGGGGTCCGCGTCGGTCACCTAGTGATCTGTGTACTGTTTGTTTTGTGTTGTCTCGTTATCTCGTCAGGCGCCGGCCTTGGAGAGATTATTCAGTAGGTAAGTCAGTTAATTCTCACCTGAAATCACAATGTGTCAAAGCAAACAGAAGCACACAATTTAAATATAGGTAATGAATTGGCTCAATTGATACCCGTTGACCTATATAACGTTTAATTATTCAACGATTGTGATTAGTAGTAGGTAGCGATGTTTTTTGAGTGGAAAATCAAATAACTGCTGGAAAGTTTTGATGAGTTTTGCTGGGCCCAATTATTACAAAAATAATTTGTAAAGTATAGACTATCCGTTTCTTGATGGAAACGTTGTTAATCCACTCCGATCTGTAAGAAGGGAAAATTGGTGGATATTTTGGTGTTCAATTGAAATAATCAAATTCGAAATTAAATTTTTGTTTAAAAAAAATTGTTTTCTGAGAAAATGAAAATGTGTTTGGCGCGTGGATTCGGGATCTCCGCTGAAACAATGTAAATGCGAAGCTAACTTACAGGTACACTGCCGTGCTAAGCCAGAAAGTCGTATCTTGACTTCACCCAACTTTCGGGAAAACGACCTAATAGGTTTCGTCGCGAAATAATTCTTTCGCGGGATTATTTTTCCTCCTTTTACCACAAGTATAGGTTTTTCTTAAGAGAAATTAGTAGCCAAATCGATTTCTGGAGTCAAAATTGAACATTTTTGAGTGTAAATTGTCAAAAAACGATGATACGAGATTACGCTCTCGTAAACCCGAAGTTACGACTATTCTGTTCATTTTAATTCTTGAAACATTAATTCATTTGAATTAACATTTTAATTCAAGAAAACATTTCACATTGATTATTTTGTCATCCTACTTGGCTTAAAGTCAATTGTATTTCATATCTCTGTTCAGAGTGTAAGAAAAAACAGCTGAATCAATCAAAATAAACGTTTATTCACTTAGAGTATAAACGTAAAGTCACTACTAAATGTTGAGTTTTCAGAGGCAAAAAGTCGTATCATGCCGATTTAATGCAAGAAGTCGTATCGTCGAAATAGGCAGATTCCCGTATCAGTGTCAAGATACGAGTTTTCTTCTTCTGAATCGCTCTGATACGACTAGTTTTTTAGCAAAATCAAGTTAACACGCCGAAAGTCGGGTGGCTTGTTTGAGGCATTCCTACTATAGATACGACTCTAAAACTACGAAAATCTATAGAAATGGACCCCCAAAACCCCGGGTACCAATAACTCAATTTGGTCAAATTTTCACGTTACGACTTTCTGGTTTAGCACGGCAGTACAGTGAACCATACATAGTTGACAAGGTTTATTATTTTCTGTATAGATCACCCTTCTGTATAGATCCCTCCCTACCAACCGTAGGTAACTACTACCTACTAGGGAATTTTTGAAAATTTCAACCCCAACCACCAATCAAATGGAAATGAAGGGTTGACATACGGCTGACGTTGACGGTTGACATATGGCGACGGACGGAAAATATTTTATTCGATTTTCGGATTCTACGTACTTTGAAACGTAAAACATCAGATTTTTAGGGGGGTTAAAATTTTTTCTTCTTGCTCGATTCCAAAGGCTTATTATTGAAAATAATAAACCAAAACTATGAAATTGGAAAAAGCTATATTGAACCTAAATGGCAAAAAATAAGTTATTTCTTTGAAAATTCTCTATCTTATGCTGCACGAATGGGACTTTTCTTCATCGCCTTCTCTCTTCCCTCCTTCCACTACCTGTCCCTTCTCTCCGCTCCGTTTTCAACCGCCATACCATAATCTCCTTCTCACGAACCCCTACTCACCTCTTCACCGTCGTTTCGCCAATATTGGAACTACGCGAGGAACCTCCTTCACCCTCAGATATGACACCCCCGAGCAAAAAGGGACCCGCGAAACGAAGGTACCTACCTATTCTCGGGGTGGCCGAATGACCTCCAAACATCCGTGAAATCGATTTGGGTAACATCCCAGCCCGTTTGCCTCTCTTTCTCCACGTCTCGCCCGCGGGGGTTTCCTCTCTCTCGAAATAGCGGAGGGTGTATGAAAAGTCTGTCAGGGCGCCGAAGTAAAGGAAAAACCTTCCCTCTGCATCACAACAGATTATTATTTTTCCACCATCGCTCTCGTCTGGCACTCTGGACAGACGGTTTCGTGCCCGCGGGAAACCAGAGGAGAAAATACGACGTGGAAGTACGAGGGTGTCCTTAAATAGATACATCCAGTAAACACGACAGTCGAGATACATATTTCCCGTGAAAAGGGGATTTCTTTTCGCATTTATACGTTGAAGTCCTTCATTCAACGATTCGGACATTACATCAGATGCTACCAGAGATCCACAAACTACTTCAAAGGAGGTTTGTGACAGAAGTTTTGGCAAATTTGGAGAAAACAAAGATATTGCCTCACAACTTTTAGGGGAATTAGGCAATTTTGAAACTTTAAAAAAAATTCTGTTTTGAAACGTTCTAGGACGACTTCTAAATTTTAAAACTTTTTGCTTCCGAGTCTAGCAAGGTAGAGGAAGCATTGTTTTCACTTTTTAATGTCGGAAAAAAATGTTATTTTTTCAAAATGACGAAAAATCCAAGTGTAAAAATTTTTACTCGCGTTTAACCCTTAATATCCTTAGTATCTATTTGGAAGTCCGATTTTTACCTGCAACACTTTATCGACTTATAACAGTTTTCCCCTTAATTTGAGGAAAACTAGTTGGCATTTTTTGGACACCTCAGGAAGATAGGTACTTCAGAATGGGGGGGGGGGATTCGCTACCGTTATTTAAAAATAAGCTACTTAGAATACGTTCTATCCAATTTTGGCTTGCCGGAATCAGCAGCTTTTTATTCTAAAACGAATGAATAGACGAAATAGTACAAATAAAACTGTTAGTCCAATAAGAGTCCTGTTAGTCCTTGATGCAGTGGCCCCCAAATCCTAAGGTTTCACAGTAAGAGTATCCAAAAGACAGCATTAAAAAATTCTAAATTTTCTTTTATTGTTGGATATTCCCTACTACAACTATTGTTTCCTCAACATCTCGGTTTTTTCTGTAAGATTCCAAATTAAATTTGGTAGAATAGTTGTTATAATAAGGTTCCTGAACTAATTCATGAAACTAACCTTTATTGTCCTCCGGTTCATGGTAGAGGTGGGTCTGATCTTAACACGATGTTACCTCAGGGATCGAAGGTTTTTACCGGGGGTCTTTTGTTAGACGATAGTTGAAGTATTTATGTATTTATTATTTATTATTTATCTTTTTTTTATTTTTATTATTTATTTATTTTTATTATTATTTAGTATCAACTATCAACTAACGGTATTTTGGCTAGCAACAAGCTAGTCAAAAGATTATATCGGTTTTGGCTTAAAATTGGTTGAACCGTGTCGCAGAATGTTCAAAAAATCGGACTTCCGAGAAGATACCTACTTCAGGACATTAAGGGTTAACCTGTCTGAACAATTTCGGTTCCGTGTCTATTTGTATGTATGTCATGAAATCCTTCTAACGGGCAAAACTATAAGAAGTTATTGTCCGATATTGATGACATTTTCAGGGATTATTCGGATTGGCGTGAAGATGGTCCCCTATGAAAATCATCATTTATGGATTGATAGAGGCCGCTTCATATGCGCCAACGTGAAATTATTTATAATTATGTGATCATCAAATTAAAGGGAAGTGCAAGGTACTTAGAGATTGATGTTTAGAGATTAGCCACAATGAATCGAATCCTCTATACTCTTTTTGCATAAATTGACTGGGCTGAATCGTTCGTGTGATAAATAATATTCTAGATAGATACCGTGGAGTTTTCTTGGACGCTCATAATGAAATTTTAGTCGATGTTGAGAGACATTTTTCTCTTCACGTTTGGGGGATTTGAAATCTCTAAAAACGCTGCAAATCATTACACAAAGGTTTATTATTTTTCTACCAGTCGATTCTATAACTAATTTGCAACAAAAAATGTCTCATAGCAATTTTTTTAAACCTTTCGTTTTTGAGTTATTTTAACTTTAACATTTTTTTTTCCGTGATTTTGACTTTATGTCATTAAATTGGTCATAATTCCTTTAATTTGCTGTGTAAATTACAATTTGAGGATACCGTTAGAAAGAGCATTAAATTACCTATCGGATAGATGCCTCAACTTTTTTGTGAGTCAAGGTTTGAGACATGAAAACGTCATCTAAAAAGAGAATTTTACGTAATTTTGGAAACCTAGCACTTTTTCAATCGCAAATCGAATTTAGAGAAACCTTATTTTTTCAAGATGCAAGAACAGTAAAAACTGCGCCAGGATCTCAGCTTTTCAATAGTATAATAAAAAGTATTTTACAAGCGAATTTAGGGGAGAAATTTGTGTTTGAATGCGGAAAAGCGTTCATTTTTTCAACGAAATCTCCGCCTAGAGAGAGAGAGAGAGAGAGAGAGAGAGACTGTTTGACTGTTTTTATTATTTATCTGTACAATTTAGGGCCTTGAGGCCCTCTCTTACAATTATACAGATTTTACTTGATAATATAAATTCACATTTTAGTCAGTCATATATATATATGTAGTAATAAACGTAACATTCATTCCTCGGTAAATAAGATAACGAATAATTTGACAGTAATTTGAATGATATATATAAGTATGGAATAACAATGTCGTTTTATAAACATAGTCGTCATACCAATACAAAATAATTTTAATTTTTCTGCGATGTGTTCTTGCTCACAACTTAATTACATTAGCAAAACAATGTTAGGTTTGGTCACTGTAGTGGTTTAGTAGCTGTTTTTTAAAAGACTTTTTGAAGGATGCTATTGCAACATTCCCATTGAACAATTCAGGATATGCATTATAAATACTTATTGCTCTCACCTCGAACGATCTACTATACATTACAGTTCTATGCTGAGGGCATAATAATAGTTTGGCTGCATTTCGTGTTTCTCTTTCATGAACTTCAGCCAAATATCTAAATTTGTGTCTTAAATAATCTGGTTTGTTAGTTTTCATTATTTTGAACAAGAGAGTCCCAATTCTGTACTCCCTCCATTCACGAATTTTAAGCCAACCCAACTGTCTATAGTATGGTGTTACATGCTCCCATTTGGGGAAGTTGAAGATAAATCTAACACAAGCGTTTTGAGCTCTTTGAAGTATATTGCATTTCTCTGCGCTCATGTCGCTGTAAGCTATCGAGGCATAATCCAACATGGGCAACAGCATAGATTGAACCAACTTTTGTCTTATATCCTGAGGGAATTTATGTGCCAACCGACGAAGTTGGTACAAACCCTTTGTAAACTTTGGCACACACATTTGACACCTGAGTGTCCCACTTCAATGTATTGTCAATGTCAATACCCAAGTTTCTTATCGTGTGCACATATTCTAGGACATTATTCCCTATCTCCACCTTTGCAATGTTTTCAAAATTTATTTTATCTAATATTTTCGTGTAACCAAGTACAATAACATTGCTTTTTTGAGGATTAATGCCTATTAAATGGTCATTACACCAAGATACTAATCTCCTAATATCATCGTTAATCTTTGAGATACTCTCACTGATCTTGTCTACATCTGCTTCCAAATAAATCTGTAGATCATCAGCATATAGAATATAATTACAGTGAAGGAAGCAACTACCAATTTTGTTAATAAATAAAATGAAGAGCAATGCAGAATTTACTGAACCTTGTGGCACCCCGATTTCAACCTTTCTCCAAGTTGATTCAAGTCCTTCTTTTGTTTTTATTTTCTGTAATCTCTCACTCAACATAGATGAGAACCAGGTTATTAACGGCTCTGACATATTTATTGATCTTAATACTGAAAGAAGCAGTTGATGATTCACAGAATTAAAGGCACGGGAGAAATCTATTGTACACAGTATTAAAACTTTGCGTTTGTCCATCGCTAATCTAGCATCATCCATTACTTTGATTAACGCCATCTCAGTGCTACTATTAGCACGGAATCCTGCTTGAAATTTGTCCAATATATTGTCGCTATCGACAAAATTTGATAATTCTTCATAGATACAGAGATCAAGAATTTTTCCTGGAACACAAAGGTTATTAATATCTCTATAATCCTTAACGCTGAGAGGATTATCTTTCTTATTCAATGGTAAAACCAATGCTCGTTTCCATTGAGTAGGATATTTATGACATTTCAGTGAGCAGTTAAAGATATGACTTAAGACGGGGCTTATATCATTGACGATTATTTTCAAAAAATCTATAGGGATCCCATCGACACCTATTGCTCCTGAAGAAATTTTGAGTGTATTCTTCTTTACTTTTTCAGTCGTAATTTCGTTTATTCCTAACTTGGGAGACTCATTAGTACCTAAATCATCATAAAATGTCAAGATTGTAGGGGAAACAACAGATGCTTTTTCACCACAGAAATGTGCATTCAGAATGTTTAAATCACAGACAGGGGACACGTCGCCTTTTTTAACTTTTCCTAACCCTTGGTTCCTGATTATTTTCCAGAACATGTTTGGTCTCATATTACTTGAGAACAAATCTCTGTAATGTTTTCTTTCGGCATTTCTCAATAATTGTTTCACTTTATTTCTCAATTTCTTATAATTTATCTCGTTAATGTCATTGTTACCTACATTTCTACTACGTAATTTATCTGCCTCATCCCTGAGTTTCATCAAACTACGGATTTCACTATTGATCCATGGCGCTGGAGGACGCGAAATTATCACTGTTTTGATAGGCATGTGTGTGTTCAACAAATTAACAACGATTTCAGTAAATTTGTTAACCTTATCATCCACCTCTTCTGTATTATAAACTTCAGACCAGTTAGCTTCATGTCACTGACCAATTTTTTACGATCTATGCCCTTTTTGTCTCTAAATGTTATACGCTGTTTTTTGTTCTTTTCAATTTTACAGTCGATAGTACAATAAATCAAATCGTGTCTCGAAAGACCAGGGGCACCAATTTGCGCAAATCTAGTTACTCTACTTAAAACATTTACAATTATGTGATCGATTGTAGTTTCTGCACGTGGAAAGATTTAGTGGTGAGTAGACTGTAGTGGCAGTACATTAAGATTATGTGCAATAACCAAATCTTGGAAGTGATTTTTATCAAAGGTGGTGGACCTCATGTCTATGTTCCAATCACCTAGAACCACCGTAAAATCAAAGTTATGCATGAATGACGAGAGGTCATTAAATACACTTGATATATTACTAGACTTTGGTGGCCTATAGACAGCACCCACTAGAAACCTGCTTGACTGGGATTGAACACTAAGAAAAACATATTCCGGCGAATTCGAATAAACAGCTGGTGATGTAAATACAATTTCATATTTAAAAGAATTATTAATAAAAATACCCACTCCACCTCTGCCTTTACCTATCCTGTCATGCCTAATCAAATTAAATCCTGGTAAATGGAATGCGCTCGAATTAATTTCGGGTTTCAAAAAAGTCTCAGACATGGCTATTATATCTACTCCACTGCCATGAAAAATTTCTACAAATTCACTCCAGTGCGCTATTATTGATTCAACATTAACATGTGCAAAATTGACTACTCTACTATTATCATTATTATCAAAAATATGTTTCAATAGATGTAGATAGATATAGATAGATATAGATATAAAAAGATTTATTTGACTTCTTCACAGAGATATGGATAAAGTAATATAAAAATGAAAGTTGCCGAATTGAATTGTTTTGAGAACAATAGATGTATGCTTTAGTTAAATAGTATTAAATACTATTTAAATACTATTTAAATACTAAGTTAAATTTTAACTTAGGTATTAAATGATTACCTATTATTGGTTTATTTTAACTATATTCTGAACATTTCCGACCCATATAACAAAGCTCATTGAGCACCGTAAGTCTGACCCAAAGTAAAAGGAATACAACAAAAACAAAAATGAACAGTTACTTCTCAGATTTATTAGCTGTGGTGAAATCAGTGCCGTAATAATGTAGAATCTCCATTTCAGGAACAGATCGAACGTAAAGCATCCGCTGATTTGACGTGAATAGCTGCAGAGGCTTCATCTTTCTTCAAAAATATGCGACCATTTCGATTCCACAGGAACTTGAAATTTCTATTCTTCTTAAACTCCTTACAAGAGTTCAGCAGCTTACGGTTATGTTGCGTCAATGAGTTATTAACATAGATCCTGGTAGCTTCTCCCAACAAGAATCCAACATCCCTAGTAGATAGAGTTTTCTTTTTCCAAGCAGCTGCGAAGAAGGCTCATTTATCTATTTTACGCACAAAATGAACAATAATCAGGCCCGGAAGAGAAGATGCGTTTCTGGGCTTAATACGATAACAATCACTTATCATGTTCTCGGCGATAGGGAATTCCACAGCATCGCTTATTTTCCTAATGATCTCGAAAATGTCATCATTTTCAGAAGCCGGGAACCCGCTTATCTCCAGCACGTTCTCTCGGGCTTGTTGATCAATATCGTTTATTAGCTCATGGAGCTCACATATCCTCTTATCGAAACCTTTCTGTGTGTCGAAAATTTCGTCCACCTTAGCTCCCAGACTGGACAGTGACGCACCGAGGGTATCAAGCTTGTTATTATTTTCGTTCATGTTATCAGAGTATTTGTCAAACTGTTCCTTGAACTCTTTCAGATCTTGTGAATGTTTATCAATTTCAGCTCTAATCATCTGATTTGAATGACTCACCTCAAGTTTAATCTGCTCGACAAGTTCCAACAGGACGAAATGCTTATCACTGTCACTGGTAGCTGCTAACTGCGATTTCCTTTTAGCTTTGTTACAAATGTCACATAGAAAGGGCGTTTTCTGTTTAACTCGCAATAGGTAATCTTCTTTTGAAATGCAGACACATTTAATATGGAAAACCTTGCTACAACCACCACAAGTAACTCGGTACGCGTTGTGAGCAAAACCACTGTTACAAACACCACAATTAGTCATGATTGTTCAAGAGAGCACAACAACACCTCCTTACTCGACGAGAGCTGGAGACTGACTGTAAGGAGAGAGAGAGAGAGAGAGAGAGAGAGAGAGAGAGAGAGAGAGAGAGAGAGAGAGAGAGAGAGAGAGAGAGAGAGAGAGAGAGAGAGAGAGAGAATGATTTATTGATATAAAAGAACATAAAATATAAAAGACATCTATTGAAAATAATAAAAAAAATTTCCTTGTATCTACGATACACATTGTTGTACTTGTACATGAAGTAAAGAAAATATCTATTTCAAAATGAAACTATATCAATATCCCTAAAGCGCTAGACCTAGATCTGTGTTGCTTTAGGGAGTCGTTGTAGTTTGTTTGCTTAAAATCATAGCTATTTACTTCTCTGTTTTATATATTTTCCTAAAACATAATAGACGACCGAAGCGTACGAAGCTCAGTGTACCGAAGGACGGACGATGGAAGCGGGTGGGTCGGCGCCGCAGTAGACCGCGAGCCCTCCGGAAACAGGAGGCCAGAGCGCTGATTTCGTTGAAAACATTTTGGAACGCTTAGAAGTGACCTACATCAACCAAAATCTTCGGAGCATAACTAGACCCCAAATGAAGCCTACATACCAAATTTCATCAAAATCGGTCAATGCTAAGTGGCATAAGTGCCGCGTACGGTGGACGGACGGCCACATTTTTATTCGATTTTTGGATTCTACATACCTTGAATCGTAAACCATCAAATTTTGAAGGGGTGTTAAAATTTTTTTTTCTTGGTCGATTCCAAAGGTTTATTATTGAAAATAATAAACCAAAATGGAAGCGTGCTCCTGGCAATTTTCGGGCAGCAGATCCGCCCTCTCGCCTCGCTAAAGGCTGATGCTCCTCTTGGACCTCTCACGCTTCATCCGCCGTCTCACCCTCCTCTACCTCCACCTCCTCATACACCGCCGCCTTCAACCGCTGAGTAAACTTCTTGTTTCACTCGCGTTCAGAGTACTCCGTATCTCGAGAGCTCCGAGACGCCTCCTTTTGTTTCCCTCCTTTTGTTAACAAATCGGCCTTCTTCCCGCCCGCACGCTCCGCCTCCAGAATGGTAAAGGCGACGAAAGCCGGCGGAAAGGGTACCAGAAAGCGCTATAGGGGCTGGCGAAAAGGCTGGTGAGAGCGCTCGAGGTTTCTCTTTCCCTTTTGTATTTGCTCGACTTCCATTTAGGAGGGAACCCGCCTCGGGTCCGGAGCTCCGGGAAGATTTCGCTTTGTGCGGAGGTAAACATCCGGAGCGCCTAAGAGGATTGCGGTCGCGCTGCAACGATTCTCCCGCCGCCTCATTACGCAACACTCGGAGATCCCTGAGCTGAGATCAACTCATGTTCCACTGCCCCCAAAAGTCCCTCTCCTGCACCATGAGAAAATGAGCGAATTTTCAAAAAAAATTAGACATTTTTAACCAAGTTTTGTTTTTGCTTTCGAGTTTACCAAGGTAGCGGAAACGTTGTCCTCACTTTTCAAAGTTGAAAAGAAAGATTGTTCACTAAAATCAAACTTCCCACTTGCGTTTTACATCTTAGAATTCCTTCCTGAATTTTAGAATTTCAGATTTAAAAAAAATAATTTCAGAATATCCTTCTTCTTGAATAATTTTGGCTCAGAGTCTATCTGTCATGAAATCCTTGAAATGGGCAAAACTGTACGAAAATATCCGATTTCGATGTACAGTTTGTGGCGTACATGGTCCTCTATTAAAATCATCAACTCGGATTGATAGTAGCATCTGCGCATGCGCAAACGTGACAGCCATAACTTTTACATTTTTCATCCGAATTCGATGAAATTATCAGGAAAGGTACTTAGAGTGATGTTTTAAGATTAGCTACAATGCATCGGATCATCAATACAATCGCGTTAAGAACTCGAGGAAGCTATGTGCCACACTCACCTGGGAGACTCTTCGGTTTTATTTATTTTTTGAATGTTTAGCATCAACTTTGTTGGCTAACAACCACAAGGCTGATTATACTGTCACATAGCTAATATTTCGATTTTCTTACCCACAGCTTTGAAGATTTCATAGAAAATTCACTCATAAGCTCATGCTGCCTGAATGGACTTTCTTTCATCGGTGAACGCAGTGTCACCTAATGGCAAAATCGAACTACACTTGTTTCCTTTCACTCCACTTCCGTGCGGAGTTTCAAACCAGTGACCTGATCGCTTGAATATTTACGTTCTCTCAAACCCAAAATAGATGGCGGCTGCAGTTCAGTTCGAAGAGAAACTCGACAGTTGTCGTCGAATCTCAGAAATAGCCTTTTGATGGAAGCTAAAACGGGAATAATTCGAAGAGAAGGCGTTCGAACTTGACAATTCGAATGTTGGTAGTGATAGTGAAGTCCTATCATCGTCACTATCGTTTGTTCACTAAGTGGAGAAGTGGTGACCGATCACTTCTACGATGTCAATCGCAATCACTCGACGAAGTGATTGACATCGAGGTTTCATGATAAATTGATTTGAAACAACGTCCGTTAAAGGTCTCCGCACTTGAACAAAACAATATTCTTATACAATAATGTTGCAAAAAGAAAGGAACTTCATTGATGACCATATATAATCTTTCCGAAGTGAGTAGAGTAAAGAAAAAAAAAGTAGTAAGTAAACAACCATTTCAGGTTTAATTTTCGTCCGACTGTCATTCTTATTGTCGCTGACGTCATCAGCAGCTGTCTTCCAAAAGGAAGGTCAGAATTTGTTCTGATGATTTCGCTCATAGATTCCCATTGCCCGGACGCTCGAACGCACGAACCCCGGCGGCGAGATTCGAATCCACGACCCCCGCAGAAGTCGGTCCAAACCCTTCCACCAATTAACGCGTAGTCCTCCAATGTAGCGGAAGCATTGTTTTTAATTTTTATGGTTGAAAAAAAAATGCTCAGAAATCAACATTTCTACTTGCGTTTTACGTTTTAGGCTTCCTGAACAAGTAGCCACTGCGCATTCGCGCTAACGCGAATTCCTGATACAAGCCGTAACTCCTAGATTTTTCATCCGAATTTGATGAAATTTTCAGGGATTGTCCAGAAGGGCGTGTAGCTTGGTCACCTGGGAAAATCATGGCCTCCGGACTGATAGTAGGCATAGCTCATAAGCAAACGTAAAATTCTTGTAACAGCCATAACTTCTACATTTTTCATCCGAATTCGATGAAATTTTCAGGGATTGTTCACTGTCGCGCCTCCAACTCCAGGGTTGTCGAACTTATAAGTCAACATGTGGTGACCACATGGACCAGCATCAAAGGATCCCAACTTCCCCAAAAATGCTAAGGAATGTAATGTTGTGTAACAGACTTTGAGATATCGATACTATGGTAGTAAAGTCGGTTGGGCCAAATTCCGCTTTCGTGGGTTGCAGATTTCACCTGAGGCAATTTTAGTACGCATATAATATTATCATTATGGGACCACTAAAAGTATACAGTAAAATACGTAAATAATAATAAATAATTAAAATAATGCTAATAATCCAAATGAATACTTAAATAAGATTAATAATAGAATCAAATAATATAATCAATAAATGATATCGTCGGCAAAATGACAAAGGGACGTATCTGCAAAAAACAAGTTTGAGATAATCAAGTTTGAATGTTGGAGCGTGAATGATAAATCAGCTAGTGAACAAAATCAACCGAAAATGCTCGTTTTCCGATGCATTTATGTTGTTTCCTATAGTTACTATGGATGTTGTCGTCATGCGCAAGCGCATGAAGCATTAAAGCAGATACGTCCTTTTATCATTGCAGGTTAACCACGTAGACCAGCAGACCTACATTTCCTGTTACGTCCATCAGCCTCTTTCGTTCTGTAAGTAGTGAAGAATTTTATAACACGAGGTAGATTGATTAATTTGTAATAAATTACTCCCACGCATTTTTTAAATGTTGTGGCAACCTTTGGCAACAGAGTGACTACGCTCATGATGGCAAGCCTAAGCTTTGGAAAACCGAACTGAGAAATCCTTATGAAAATTTTCACCGCCCAATCTACCAATGATTTTTTTCTACAACGAGACCTAATCCCACTTAATCCTACGTTTTCAACAAAAACAATGACATGAAAAATAAAATGGGAAAGCTAAAATTTTATTCCAAGGAAAAAACTATCAACAGAAATGAATAATAATCATTGAATAAATCGGTAGGTAACTATATCCTGGTAACATGCTGAAAATGAAAATAAAAGTGGTAACTAAAGACGCCATTCTCTTTGCAAAGTGGGTTCACTCCTCGTAATCATACTTCTCTTCCTCGTCCGGTTCCGGTAGGCAGTCTCTCTTATTAGGTTTGGATGGCTTCCGGTTCTGGAAAAATTTGTGGTGTTCGGAGGGAATGATTCCATCGCTACACATTTTCATCAGGTCCTTGAATTTTTTCTCCGAAATCTCGATTTCTTTGTTGTACGCTTTAGATGGTGCGATGATGGTCTAACGAGGTCTGCCTCTCCCTAGGCTGAAATCCACTCGAATTAACTCAGAATCATAATCTTCTTTATAGTACAATTCGAAGGCACCACAAAATTTCGTGTACTCAACCATACGCACTTCCTTCCACGGAATGATTTTCTTGAATGGAGTCGACTGAGCAGCGAAGTCAATCATTTCGTCGAAAGTCAATGTGGTGACTTCAAGATGAGGTGACTGAGGTTGTACATGCGGAAAATTTGTCTGAACTTCTCAAAAGAAACCTTTCTAACTTCTTTAGAGATTGCTTCTTGTACGTAGAGTTTGTACAATAAATTTATGTTGAGAGATGAATCTAAATATTTTTTTGACGAGCTTTTACGACAAAAATGGGACTCAGCAGCCGGAAACGACTCGATGTAATCCCTGATGAACTTTTCATCAGAATCACTGAGCTTATGCTTAGGAGGGTGGTTTCCTATCATGTCTTCATGCATAATTCCTTCCGATTATAGCTTGTTGAGAGCACCTCGGATAAATTTTTCAGAAACGTGCAGAGTTGCTGCAAAGAATTTTCTGGTATACCTTGATGCGGTTGCCAAAAACTGTAAATTGATAATTTACAGAACAATGTCTTCGAGAGTCACTGGTGGTGTTCCTTTTTTTGTCAACCCTCCTAGCATGCTGATTTACGAACAAGCGTTGATCATCAGCAGATTCGAGATTCCGGAAAGACTTGTAGATTACCTGTCTTTGTTCTTGGTTTACCTCCACACCAGAGTGGGTTTCATGGGGTTAAATTTCCTACACAGCTGCACAAAGGAGTAGCAACTACACTGAGAGAGAAAATTGGAAAGTGACGCAACTGATGAGTCAACGTTTCATGACATTCACAGAAAGACGTAAGTAACAGATACGTCCTACTGTCGTTGCGATGTTATGAATCCGCCACTTTGCTCTCGTTACTAATGACTTAGGGTCGTCTCAAAAGTATGATGATTATGCTGTAAACATTTTTTTTGACGGAAGCTCCCCTCTCCCCCCCACTCCCCAATGAGCTTTCGGATGCGGAAACAATGTGGAAGACAGCCTGTTCCTGCTACCTTATTACACACTTTTAACCGTTATTTAGGAAAACCGTTTCCCAGACAATAAGAGATATTGCTATTGTACAACAATCTGCTATTTCATCATAATATGATAAACATATTATGTTATTTATAATATGATAAACATAATGAATAAACATAATAAATAAACGTATTATGTTATTTATAATATGATAACATATTATGTTATTTTCGTCTTGCTACGATTTCGAGCTCCTGTCACAGGATCTAACGATTTCACTGCTTCACTCTCGGCTCCAGGTACTCTAAGTAGATTGTTTTTTGTGGCTGGTATCAACGTTTTCATTTCCACGAGGTTCTCCGGTTTAGATCTAGAGCACAAGAGAGCTCATAACTGAAGGAGAAAGAGAGTTTTTACAGCCGAATGTGGTTACTGGAGTGAGTGGAGCGGTGATGCTATTGTACGGCCAACGAAACGCCCAAGGAAGTATCAACTAAAGAACGGGACATTGGATTTCCTCGAGAGCTATCGGAGTCAGTTCACTGCCTTCCTCTTCTGAGTGAGGCTTAAATTGAATGCCGGCCATTTTCCCGGGTGAAAGCCCTGATTGAGTCTCGTGAAAGGGTTTTTTCCTAAGCCCATGTTTCCCAGATGTCTACTTCCCTACATGAAAACTAGCTCTTGTCGAGTGTTGATCTTCGGCTTGGGGTTCTGCCCAACAATAGAATAACTTTTGTCGTGTAGAAAGGGCAATATCCTTACAAAACAAACGAATGGGATCAGCATGTATAATCTCCTCATCGGGGCTCAAGGGTATTAGAGAGAAGAAAACTCCTCACAGAAAAAAATGCAAGGGTGAAGGAACAAACCACAAGTTGGGAGGTCTGATCCAGAATATAAGTATTGCAATTTTAAACCAGTGAACGAACACCAGTCAACAATAAAATGATTATATCAATTAAAAACTGGGAGTTGTCTCTGTGTATGTAAATATCTAAAACGCTGCAAATTATTACAGAATGGTTTATTATTATTCTGCATACATCACTCGCCTGCAAAGAACGATCATGTTCATTTTGAAGAAATAAAATGTTAAGGGTGCCTTCATTAGGAAAATTGATTGCTGTTAGCTAAGGACGCAAAACTGAATAAAACTAAAAAAACGCTGCAAATTATTACACAATAGTTAATTATTTCTTATTTTTCTATATAGATCACTCGTCTGCAAAGCCACCAACCCTCCAACATGAAGAAAAACATCAATCGCATTTCGGTCAGCTATAATTTGAACGAAGATCAGGCCTGTTTTGCGATTCACACTCGTGTTTCTGATATATCGTACGTCCAAACTTCAAATTCTCGTAGTGAGCGAACGGTTTGTCCTACAGAGCTCCGGGTGGTCTCAAAAAATTTTTAAAATTCTATAGAATCTTAAATTGAAGGAAAAACAATACCTTTATATCAAATTTTTTTGAGTTATTGCGTTTTCAAAATTTCAAAATTGATTTTGGAACCCTTAGAAGTGACCTACTCAACCAAAATCTTCGGGGCACAACTAGACCCCAAATGGAGCCTACATACCAAATTTCATCAAAATCGGTCAATGCTAAGTGGCAAAAGTGCCGCGTACGGCGTACCTTGAAACGTAAACCATCAAATTTTGAGGGGGTGTTAAAATTTTTTTTTCTTGGTCGATTCCAGAGGTTCATTATTGAAAATAATAAACCAGTCACCTAAAATGTGAACGGAAATTAAGCTTCTTTTGCGATCGTGTTTCTAATTTATCATAAGTCCAACTCCTAAGTTCTCAAGGGGACCGAACGGTTGGTCCACGGAGCTTCTGGGTGGTCTCATTCGATTCTAAAAATTCAATACTTTTTAAATTAATCATTTGTATCAATGAAAAAAAATTAAATTAATGAAAAAACAATACGTTTATATCAAACATTTTAGAGCTAGGGCGTTTTGAAAATTCCAATCCTAATTTTTCAACCTTTAGAAGTGACATCAACCAAAAGCTTCGGGGCACAACTAGACCCCAAATGGAGCCCATATACCAAATTTCAATTAAAATCGGTCCATGGTTACTAAGGAAAGTGCTGTGTACTCGCGGCAAAATTGTAATTAGATTTTTGAATTCTATACCTTGAAACGTAAACCATCAAATGTTTAGGAAGGGTTTAAATGTTTTATTTTTTTCTTATTATTATTAAAAATAATAATGTTGAAATTTCACAGGGAACTTCCCTAGGCGTGTTAAGAACGAATGAGAAGCTTAGCTTCCCTCCAGATCTTCTTTTCTGTACGTACAAGCTCCTCGTAAGCGTTCTGAAGTTGAATATCGATATGGTGCCTTTCTTGTGCGATTCATACGACATCGCGGCATTCTGTCCTGATAGGCACCTCATCGAGCTGAAATTGTACAGCCGCAACAATCTTTCTGAGATGAGTTTTGTTCGACTTTTACATAAACAAATTGAATACAACGAACGTGAGCTATGAAAGAAACTGATTACATTCATCTATTGAGTTTTTGTTACCGTTTAAATTCGTTATAAATATTTTATTTATGGAAATCTGCACATTTTTTTACTCATTCATAAATTTGAAAACACGTTGTTATGTCTCTTTTTGTTCTCTTTCGACTAGAAAGTGGCACTAATTGGATCAAACTATTTCCCTTTGAAATACATTTTACCTGAAGGCCAAATATTCCTTTTCACTCGCCTCCAGGAACTGAGTCATCCTAAACACTTTGATCCCACAAAAAATAATATAATGTGACCGTCCGTATTTCAAAATATCTCATGTCTCGGTTTATTTCCATTTCTTTGAGTGTCTCAGTTCCAAGCGGATTTAAACTCCTCCAACTGACTTTACCCCGAGTTTTTTTTACAGGTTTTTGATTCTTTACAACGTGATATTTTTCGACTGTAACAGAGTCCTACACCTCAAACCGACACAACTCCATATATCCCGCACTCTCTAGAGGCTCTTGAGGTCAAAGTAAGTCTGTGACGCACGACTTACCGTCTGTGATGAATTGGATTCTGAGGGAAGCTTATTTTACTGTCAAGTTTGAAAAATATCTCTGTAGGTATTATTAAATTGGAAAAACAGCGCGAAATTGGAAAAACACGGAGGATCCATCTCTGGCGAAATAGAAACTTTCGTCCCAAAGCCTTGAATAATAAACGTGGAACTGATTTCGTCCTTAAGTGGTGGGTATGAAAGTTTAAATTCACTTTGCAGGGCACAGTTTCCACAACTCAACTGAGGGTGATGAATTAATTGTATGATGGAGTCGATCGATACTTGTTTAGATAAATAGATTTTTTTATTTCTTCGAGACTGCTTTAATAGAATTTGGTCGTACGTCAGAACAATGACGTTGTTCTGAAGAAGTCATCAACGTTTTATCGGTGATTGGACCGTTCGGATCATTGTTGAAAATTTCGTACAATTCCATCCCTAATTCCTTTGGACCGGCCAGAGTCCTAAAACCTTACACGAGTCCACAACCGGAACCACGTTTTCCGCTTTCTGTGACAAGTCCCACTTTAAAACGCTGCAAATTATTACACAATGGTTTATTATTTTTCTATGTAGATCACTCGTCTACAAAATCACCAACATCCATTATGAAAAATAAAAAAAAAAATAAAAATAAAAATGAAAAAAAAATCAAAATCACCAACCATCGATTGCATTTCGGTCAGCTCTAATTTGAACGGAGATTAGGCCTCTTTTGCGATTCACACTCGTGTTTTGATTTATATATATGTATATATTTCAATGTAAACCCTTAAATTTGTGTAGGGAGCGAACGGTTTGTCCTACAGAGCTCCGCGTGGTCTCAAAAAATTCTAAAAATTCTATAGAATCTTAAATTGAAGGAAAAACAATACCTTTATATCGGAAATTTTTGAGTTAGGGCGTTTTCAAAATTTCAAAATTGATTTTGGAACCCTTAGAAGTGACCTACATCAACCTTCGGGGCACAACTAGACCCCAAATGGAGCCTAAATACCAAATTTCATCAAAATCGGTCAATGCTAAGTGGCAAAAGTGACGCGTACGTACGTACGTACGTATGTTGTCCGAACGTGGGGGTCCCGGGTTCGATTCCAGGCCGCGACATCAAATTTTTTTTTTACATATCCACAATTTTTTGCCTGTTTTTAGCAGGCTTTTCAGCTAGTTGAAAATAATAAACCAAAATGAAATTAAATAGAATTTCGGAAAGCTGAGATTTTGACGCATGTTTTGGGCTTACAGGGAAAACGCTGCAAATTATTTCACAAAGACGCAGTGGTTACTATCAGTCTTGGGCAATGATTTTCATAAGGAACCATCTACACGCTAACCCGCAAAATCCCCGAAAATTTCATCGAAATCGGACGAGATATGTAGAAGTTATGATTGTGGTCAGTATTTCACGTTTGCTCATGCACAGCGGCTACTATCGGTCCGAGGGTAATAATTTTCATAAGGGACCATCTACACACCAACCCGCACAATCCCTGAAAATTTCATCGAAATAGGATGAGAATTGTAGAATTTATGTGGCAAGGATTTCATGACAGACACACAAACATACAGACAGACACACGGACAACAGACAGACAGACACGGAACCAAAATTTTTCAGGAAGGTCTGAAACGTAAAACTCGAGTGGAAATTTTGATGTTGGAGAACTTTTTTTTTCAACCTTGAAAAGTGAAAAAAAAGCTTCTGCTACCTTGGTAGTCTCGGAAGCAAAATTTATCTGAATAGTAAATTCAACTCTCTCCTCTTTGGTATCGTCAAATTTTATTTCCCACTCTAAATTGATGAAAATATGGTCATTTTACTGACATAAGGTCGAAACCCGAGAAAAAATGTATCATCATTCATTTATCATTTATCACCCAGTAATGTCGAATGTCACTTTTTCATTGCCCAATGTTGCTGCTAACACCTAATAGAGTTAATAAAAACGGAGTTGAGTAGAAAGTTGTTTATTTCCACGAAAATAATGCGTTACAAGTTAAATCGAGTTCGACGGTTAGGTCATCATCAGTAACAAACAATAGCTAAAAATAAGACAACGTTCTACTCAACTCCGTTTTTATTAAAACGGGTTTGGGTCATTTTCCTAGAAAGGGACACTCGGTATCCCAAGATTTCAGAAAACTTAAAGTTCGGCTCAAGTTCTGCCAAAAATCAGGGATTAACCTCACACCATACTGATTGAATTTCGACGAAAGAACACACAGTGGGACGCCTAATTAATTAATTAAAAATTAAAGAAGGAAACTTATCGAAAGAAACCTAATGGCGTGGTTTCCGCGTAAAGGAGAATACTCGGAACCCCATCTCCATGAGGAGTGAGAACTGGGAGTTATTCCAAAAATTGAACCAGGGCGGGACGCAGGTGTAGAAAAGGGTTAAACCAACGTGGAACACGGTTTTTCTGATAGCAACCTAGAAACCTCCGAAAGTAACCAAGTAATCTCAATTTATCGGTTTTTCGAGCCAAAACTTGGTACCAGGGGAGTTTTACGGTTGCTGAATACAGTTTTGAGGTCGAAAAATGTAAAGTTTTTAAATTGCAACGGAAAATTCAAATTAAATCGTTAACAGCTTGAAAAAAGTCTTTCATCTGCCACCATCACCGGCAGATGAAAGACACAAGTTCCTGGGTGGCACTTAGGTTTTTCAGCTTTTCCCGCGTTCTGGTGCTGTTCTGCTGAAGTGTAACCATATTGCTGGAAACAGCTCGGTAGAAACAAGAACTAGAGACCAAAAAGAAAAAATAATTTCGATTTCTTACCGTTTCACAGAGGGCAGATGGAAGACAGACGGTGACTGTGACACCACGTTTTTGCAACTGAAACCACTTGTGCACGCCGAAAGAAGAAATACGAAGAAATACGATTCCCGCCGTTTTATTTGATAACCTAACGACTAACCTCGCCTCTTACAGTGGTAGTAAAACCGCGGGAAACAATAAAAAGCCGCCAAAATACGAAAACACAAAAAAGGCAGATTAAAGACAGAAACCTCCGGACAAGCATATTTTATCCTCCTGCTCGCTTCATTTGCTATTGAAAAAATCTGCAAACCCATTTTTTTCATGTCTAGGTATATGCAATAAAGAATCACTACAAATTCAGGCCGCTGCTTTGATCGGTGATTCACAGTGTTCAAGCAAAGTTGACTACCTAGGGGTCCGGACATGGCAGATTACTGGACATTTAGCAGTTTAAACTTTAATTTCTATATTTTAGCGTGAATAAGTGCAAATTTTATTGATTGCCCGAAGTAGAACAAAGTTGATAGTTTTAAATTTTTTTTAACGAGAATTTTTTTCAAACGCCTAAATCATAAATGGGCATTTGGAATCTTCTCTGGACAACGATTGGCCCTTTCTGGGAAAATGACCCTTTTCCACAATTTCCACGCGAGTGATTTTATTCGTACCTAATAGAGTTGTTGTTTATTTTTTACTGAGTAAGATTACCTATTGTAACGGTGACTGGGTGAACCCTTGTGCCTCAAGTGACACGTTTTACTGGGGATGCTCCGGGGTGGGACTTCAACCTTCCGTATTTGCATGTTGGAGAATGAATCTCACTGTTCTGCCATCTTCTCTTCTTCCACTTCGAGTCATCAGTATCCGTGGAAATATCCTAATTGACTGCCTGACTAGTTCATTCTTCCCTCAACGACAGCAGGAGCCTGTGGATTTGTTGCCTGTAGTTCATCAGTGAATAGAGAAATGATCACCTACCTACTTATCTCGTAATTTCTGGGTACTGACTCTTTTCCAGGACATAATTCTGTGTCTCTACCAACACGTGCTTTGAACGGAGTTTTGACAAAATCGCTGAGTTCCTGATTGGTTCTGTTCAGCCGTTTGAAATGGTGGAGCTGGGCCTCATCTCATCATCACTGCGGTCAGAACTGTCCATACATTTATTTTCCTTTCTTTTATTTTTCCCGAATTCATTAGGTGTTTTGGAATAATTATCTTTAATTAAGCTCCTCCCTAATGGAGCTCCTCATTTTTCCTCGTAGCTACACCTACCACATTATTATTTTCTCTCTATTGATTGGCATTTGGAAGAAAACGCCAGAAATTGCACTTTTTTCATATTTAATAAATATATTTACTTATGTAGGAAAGATTAACTGGTTCCTGCTACAACCCCTTTCTTACCCCAACACCCATTTAAATTTATTATTATTTGTTTTATAATTTATATATAAATAATATAATATTTATAATAATTTATTATAACACTATCGTAAACTGGGGTGAGAAAGAGCAAGTCAATATTTTTGCTAGACTACTCGTAGAACATTTTACGGATAAATGCGAATATGGGCGGCAGATCTGATTAATTCTACGAGAGTAATGGGTTTGGTGAAAGGTCCGTGTCGCAGCAATGTGTTTGGGCTCAGAGGTCATGATGAGTTTGGCCCAATTCCTGCTCGCTGAATGAATCATGGATCAAATTTGAACGGGACAAAAACATTATGGCGTACTTGGGAGCTATGAGTAAACGGTATCAAAGTGAACCTGTTGATGAAATGAAGATATACTACCAACCTGTACCTTCTTATGTACAATATTATTGACGACTATTAAAGAGTGAACTGAAATATATTTCTACGTGAGCCCAAACTCATTGCCTATCGTCAGGGGACCGTGGTAAAAACCATCACTATTTTGGTCCAAACCCAGACCGCCCAATTCTACGTAGCTTTGAAACGTAAAACATCAAATTTTGAGAAGGGGTTTAAAAATTGTATTTCTAACTCGATTCCAACTCGAATTCTCTCCGCACCACTCGGCGACATAAAAACTATGTTCTTTCAAACAATGTAATCATCTTCTTAAAAGTCTTTTGATATCACTTTTCTCTCAAACAATTACTGAAAAACGAGGTAGCTTACCGTACTCAATTGAACACCTTGAATAATGATCTGGGTTTTGAAAAAGGAGGAAAAAAAGGGGGAAAACATTTGTTCGACAATCATTTTTCAGCTGAAGTTGGGCGAGGGGTCCGTTCCCGCCCATTAAACAGCGAGCCTGAAGGGCACTACCGCGGTAACGATCCCACAACGATCCTAAGACTCGCTCGTCCGACTGAGCATTATTGCAAGCATTTTACTCGCTATAGAAGTGGTCGGAAGGGGAAAACGCGGTAAATGGAATGAAATATCGTCAGACTTTCACTAGATGTTCTTTTAATAGGTAGCAGGTACCTTCGTCATTGTTTCGTCGTTGAGAGGTTTCAAGTTAGTAAGTGCAGTTGGAACCTGGAAGGGCGACAACCCGACAACATCGAATCAACATTTCAGCCAACTGGAATTCAGTGGGGAGGTTCAATTACCGTTGTGTCCTGGGTCACCAACTGGAAGCTGTAACTCATTGGCAATAATTACTTGGATGGACTACAGCGAGCTTCTTCGCTTCGTGGTGAATACACTTTCTTGTATAATAGCTCTTATAACTGATCTAGAAGAAAAGTCTGCCAAGTGTATCTATCATGCGATTGAATGATGATCTGATGCATGGGGCATCAGCAAAACGTAAATTCTCGTGTTCCTGAATGCTCTTGCATAGTGACTACCTACCACAACAAAATGCATAAGGCGCTTGCAATCTCTGATAATTTCATATAAATCGGACTGAAATACTGAAAGTTATCCTTTTTACGAAGGTTTTACGTTCGGGCATGCGCAGTTGTGGTACCCATTGTTATCAAACGTAGGTATGACTTTAAGATAAATGTTTGGTATCTTATGATAATGTATAGTTCTTGTTATGTTCTCGATTCAGTGTTAGTATTGATTTGTTACTAAGTCAATTTTACAACCAATGATCTGACCAGGATGAAACTCTTGAAGGACAATTTATTTATACATATGATATTGTTGTGATCAGCGACCTCTTCGCATTTCTGTCCATTAGCTTCCTTAGCTCAGTGGTAACGAGCTCCGACTCAGAAGTGTAAATATAGTTTAGTCGGACGATAGGAGATCGATCCCCGGTCGAGGGAAGTTAATTTTTGATGATTCAACATTGTGGCGCAGTCATACTGGACCCAAAACGTCTCCTCAGCATTTCTCAGAAAAACATTAATTCATTAAGATTAGGTCATCAAAACAACTCCCTCCCAAGACACGAGTCGAGCCACTGCCTATTCGGACAAACGTTGAGGTCAGCAGATCCCCCGCTCTGTCAATAAGGAACAATAACAAAAACTCCGAAGCCAGTCAAAAATAGCGCGTTCTCACTGGGTTGGAAAACGCCGGCCAAAGCTGCCTCTCACCTCCCTGACTAGGTAACGGAGTACCTAAGATTTCCTAACCGTGGGGAGGGGGAGGGGAGATGTTGTGATCAGCGACCTCTTCGCATTTCTGTCCATTCGCTTCCTTAGCTCAGTGGTAACGAGCTCCGACTCAGAAGTGTAAATTTAGTTTAGTCGGACGATAGGAGATAGTTCCCCGGTCGAGGGAAGTTAATTTTTGATGATTCAACAATATTTTGCCATAGCACACCCACTATATGCCTGGAAGGCTCTCTCGCGTTTATTTCTTCAGAATAAACTCGATTGTGAAGCGAAAATGTGGTTGGTAGGTAATGGCAATGCCAAAGCTGTGTTCTTGGTGCGTCGGTACAGCTGTACCGGGACTGTGGGACCGGGTATCAACTTGTAACGGTTCCACGCAGTGACTCTCTTTCTCAAAAACTCAGCCCTTACCGGTCCAGTTCCACGGACAGATAAGACATCATGGAATAGCTCTGGACCGGGAAGAGATCTTTTGGATCGGTAAGGATGGAACTTGTCTCCAGTTTAGTTCCAAGAACCTGGAAGCACCCTTGCCGATTCCACCGAACGATAAGATATCATGGAGATATCATATATCATTAAGATCAGATATCAGATATCATTAAGCTCTGGACCGGGAAGAGATCTTTTGGATCGGTAAGGATGGAACTTGTCTCCAGTTTAGTTCCAAGAACCTGGAAGCACCCTTGCCGATTCCACCGAACGATAAGATATCATGGAGAATGGCTCTGAACCGGTAAGCATGGAACTTGCCTGCAGTATTATTATTATAATAATTATTCTCATGTTATGTTCTTAAACTGCAACGAAAAATTATTACCCTTTCCTTGAATTTTTTGGCCACTATAATTTTCAATAAATTGTCTCTTTTGTAATACTTGTAATTCCTTCCTTTTGTATTGCAAGTTGAAATCATAAGCATTGAAAAAAGGAAGATAGGGATTTGTCTGCCTTCGTCTTCCATGTCATGAGAATGGGATTTGACCGCCCTCGGTAGGCAGTTCCGGTAATGGAACTGTACCGGTAATTTGGAACGGTTATATCTTTGTCACTGTAACCGTTGGAACTGTTCCAGGGAAATACCAGGACCGGCTCACCCCTAGTTCTTGGCAGGCGGATGATCTGTACAGAAAAATACCTTTGTGTAATAATTTGCAGCTTTTTTCCACCTCTTAACCACACAATTCCTGAAAATGTCGTTGAAATGAGACGGATACTGTAGAAGTTATGCTTTTTTAACAGGGTTCACGTTCTTTGTGTGCAGTAGCTGACATCTATCCTTCAGTCATGAAATTTACTATCTACGCCCTAACTTGTACAAAACTATAATTCCATTGAAATCTGACCGTAATTTTACTTGCTCATTACAAGAATTTACCAAGCTTACGTTTTGCACTGAACCAAAATTGATTTGGAAGGCCTAAAGCGTCAAATTCAAGTTGAAAGAAAGATTTTGTAGGATTTTTTTCCCACCTCCTAAAAGTGAAGACAATGCCTCCGCATCCTTTTTTTGGACTCGGAAACAAAAACCTTGAGTGAGAATTTTCAGAATTCACGCATTGTTTTCCGAAAGAGAGCGGTCATTGAAACCCTTCTCTGTGGCTGTCCCTCAATTATAGCAGGGTCAGCATCATCATTGTGAGATAGCTCGAGTGATTTAAGACTCCCAGCGACCTTCCATTGTGAGAGAGCCGGCAAAGTAAACAACCCAAGTAAATAATGGAGTTGGGATTTTGTCCCTTCAAGCCCTAGTATCCTAAGCCTTTAAGCGAGCCTCTAAATATTCAAAGTTTGAGCACCACGCATGATGGAATATCTACGATGGGTCAGTTTAATGCTCGTATAAACAAATTACCGATTCTCCCATTGGATCTATGGTCGAATCTTGAGGTCGATTTTTCGTCTTCTCACTACCGAAGATAAGGAAGTTTTGAATGCATAAAGCAAGTAAACTTTGTGCTACAAATTCTCTGAAAAAATATTGAAAATAATATACAGGCGTGGTATTTGAATTGTTCCCGCCAAATTCTCCCCAGGCTATATCCACCCTGGAATTTTTGTGGGTTTTAACTCCCGATTTGTGATTTTTGTTTCCCTACAAGGCTATTAGATCTGTGTTGCAAGAAAATAAGCTAAGCATGACTAAAGCGTATTTTATAACTTTAGATACTTGAGGTAGGTCGTGAACAGTTTTGAATTCGCAAAGGCAGATATAACTAAGGGTAACATAATTAAAATATACTAAAATTAATATACTAGGTACTATGAAAGATAACTAAAATGAAAAAGTTTAGAGTTATCACACCTGCATAATTTGATGTAGCCTTCTATCTCAAACCAGTTCATGGTTGAAGGGTCTTTGAGTATCATATTAACGCTCCAGTAAAATAGTGTCAAGGCTTCGTCGGTCGGCGGTCCGTGAGGCGAGCAAAATTACTTACTTTGAAGTCGTTTGGGAAGAGATGAGACGAGACCCTCTTTTCCGCCTTGCTTTCTTAAGATCGCGGATTAATTCTACCTTCGACCGCCAGACGCGACAGTGCGGGGAAAATTACTATTTTTGGTGAAACCTGTAATAACTTCGATTGATGTCGTTTTGTACACCAAAAATATCATTTTGGTTTTGAATTTTCAATTGAGAACCTTTGGAATCGAGCAAGAACAATTTATAAGTAGACCTTTAGGATGTAACATTGCCCTTGAAAAACGAAGGGAAAGAAGAAGTTACTATAGTTGCTCTATATAAGGAGCATCTAGGGGAAGAAAGTGGTGGAACGGCGTGAGCGCTGCCTAGCGAAGATAAGATGAACCTTCCGGAGCTCAAAAACCTATAGGTTATCTCTCTTATCAGTTGAGTTATGAGATGTAGGTATCGTGTGCTAAGTTTCTAATTCTTTAGTAAATAATATAATGCTTTAAAAATTAATGTTGTTAACCTACGAGTACATAGATTTTCATTTCAGACTAAATGCCTTTTCTTATTGATACCTCAAACAGATTTGATTCGTTGAGGGAAAATTAATTTATGGTTTCCTATTATGGATTAGACAAACATTACCACCTGTCGATAACGGAGTGCATTCATGTTGCCAAAAAAGAAGAGAAGATTCATCTAATCCGTTCCACCACTTTCTTTCCCCAGATGCTCCTCTCTACAGGGTGGTCCTTAATGAACGTACCACCCTTTCAATTTCGTTGGTTGTGGAGAAATCAAAAAACTTGTCGAAGTAACTCCCCTTATTTTTTTGTAAAGAATTCAGGAAAAATACTTTTGCGCAAAAAATTGCGCGCAATTGTGCGCAATTGACACTAACTTTGGCATAATATACATGGTGGTGGCAGTTTATTTATGATTCCGACAGAACACGATATGGTTACGAATTTGATCGCAATGCAGCACCTCTCTCTTCTTGGAAGATATTTCTAGATGATTTCGAATATTTATGCTATGTTCTTACATTTGAAGAGAAAATTTACCGAATTTTGAGTGAAAAACCACAAAAAAACGCGGATTTTGTCACAATTACGATAATGACCCTCAAAAATATAGGTGTAAAATCGGAGATTTGTCCTAAAATACTCAGTACTCAGAGAGTACTCTCTCGTCGGCCTGTACGTCGAAAGCGCTCGCCTCCTGTACTCGACTTGCTGGTTACGACGGATTCTCCAATACGGTACGTAGATTATATTTGTAAAATACTCAAGTTGGTACCACGGTACTAAAAACAAGACGACTCTAGAACTAGTAAGACGACGTTCGGACCACTGAACACCCCTCCATCACGACCGCTCGGTATTGAGGGTTGCCTAGGCGACCCTCACCATCGAGCAAGGAAGAAAGAAGACTTGAACCTTTTTAGATTCTACCACCTAAGTTTTCCAGTCCTCCCTACATTTATTTTTATTTTGAAATCTACATGTAATGTGTTTGTAGCGTGGAACCCGTATTCCAAAGAATAAAGATAAGCAAAGTCTGCCATGGATGGAAACTGGAAGTCATCCATTTGTTACTATATTCAGATGCAAACATTATTTTTGTGTAATGTGCTGATTTAGTAATAATGGGCTAATAAATCGATGGAAAAAAACGCTGCAAATTATTTCACAATGGTTTATTATTTTTCTGTATAGATCACACAGCTTTGCCATTGTCTTTACCTATCAATCATACCTTTGCTTCACAAACAAAGTTATTATGAATTCGCTTCACACTCAATTCGGAGAAATAAAAAGTTGTGGAATATGGAAATGGTACTAAATACCTACTTCACAATCAAGTTTATTTGGAAGAAATAAACGCTCTACTCTTAAATCGAAGAAATAAAGAGGTTGGATTTTCTTTACGTAGAATTTAGAAAACTGATAGCTAAAGACGCAGTACTGAGTAAAACTCAAAAGAAGAACAACGATCGCATTTTGGTCAGCTAATATTTCAATCGAGATTAGGCCTCTTATGCGATACACAACCGTGTATTATATATACCTCTAAGTTATATTCTATAAAGTTCTATAAGGTATATTCTAAGTTATAAGTTCTATAAGTTATATTCCAAGTTATATTCTAACTTATATTCTATAAGTCCTCATGGGGAGTAAACTGTTAGTCTTACAGAGCTCTTGGTGGTCTCATTCGATTCTAAAAATTCAATTCTATTTTAAATGAGAAAACAATACCTTTATTTCGAGAGTTTTCGGACTAGGGCACAATTGACTGAGCTTTGCGGCACAACTAGACCCCAAATGGAGCCCATATACCAAATTTCATCAAAATCGGTCAATGATGACCAAGAAAAGTATGGCAGACGGACGAGTTTTTTAAAATTCGATTTTCGGATTCTACATACCTCGAAAGGTGAACCATCAAATTTTGAGGGTGGGGGAAGGGGTTAAATGTTTTCTTGCACGATTCAAAAGGTTCATTATTGAAAATTATAGACCAAAATTAGCGGTGTGTTTTTGTGACCGACATTCTGTTCATTGAGCCCCAGAGTTCTGCACTAAGGCTAATGGGGAGGATAGTAGTTTTCACAATAGAGACACCGGTGTTTGATTGATTTTGAGTTGATCGTAACGAATACCACTGTGGAATGTCGATAACGTGAAGGACAGAAGTTGAAGACCAGGAATGGAAACATCGGCAGTACGGTGGGGGGGGGGGGGAGAATGGCAGAATTACAACAGGCAGGTCGAGATACTGGCAAAAGGGAATCAGTGGAGGTGATAGCAGATGAATTTTCCTGTGCATTGGCAAGTCTTACAATGGAAGTTCCCATTGATTTAACCTCCTTATTTCTATGAATGCCAGAAGAGCGCATTGGAAGCAAGAGGAATCGTTAAAATGTGTGACGTTAGCTAACAAGAGGGTGACCTCAAAGCGTTCCATTCGAGTATCGAAAAAAATTTATTTTGACATACGAGTAGGTTTACTGGTAACTTGTATGGAAATTTAAACGAGGCTCTTAGATGTTGTGAAATACAAAATTTATGAAGTAAGGTGGTCATTCTGTCAAGATACCGTGTCCCAAATTCAAAACATTGAGTCTTAGAAGAGAGGATTTCGGGGTAGTTATCACAGTACCTACCCTCCCGTTAACTGTACATAATGTTGGGTTAATTTATTCATACATATGTATACTCTACAGTTCCAGGATGTTCCTACAGTCACGAATGCATATTATGTTTATGTATGAGCCACTGTTATGACTGAAAATAGCAAGCTTGTACTAACACTGCACTCGTGTTTCTATTCTTGATCTATAATTCAATATTCGAATGCGAAACAGGAAACTAACGTCAACATTATCGACAATAATGAACACTGGAATAACCTTCCCTCCCTCCAGAAGACGATAGCTCAACAGTTCAGAGAGGCGGGGAGTTCCTTGATGTGAAAGTTCAGGGCCTGACTTTCAAAATCTTCGTAAATTTCACCGAAATGGAAACACAATTTATTATTAGTGAAATGAGGCAAGCCGTTCACCTGGTTGTAGATAATTCGATCACGATGAGATCCATGAGGGTCCATCCATCCAGTCTCCAAATAACCTCGGAGTATTTAAGAGCGTACTCAGAATTGAGTGAAAGTACTACAGTGCAGAAGAGATTGAGCCAATTTTTAGTCAATTTTGATTTTCTCAAATCTCTCTTTGATTTTTTCACTGATCTTGGAAAATTTAAATTCGAAGCTCGATCAGAAAAAAATATGTGGTAGCTGGACTGGCTCCTAATTGTTGGTATTTAGATGCTGTTCCCATCGTTTATTATCTTGGTATAAAATTCAATTATCAATATCCATAATTTCATGAACAATTAGAAGCATTTGATTAATTAATACATAATACATTAAATTAATAATGAAATTATTTACTACAACAATTATTAATTAATTTAAAAACAAGTCTGCCAAGTGGGTGTGGCACACAGCCTCCTCGCATCCATAACCCGATTGAATAGATGATCCGATACCTTACATAGGAGACTCTACACGTCAGCCCGTACAATCTTTGAATATTGTTGGAAAATGTGAAAGTTAAGGCTAATACTTTCACGTTTGCGCATGCGCACAAAATACTTTCAATTTGGGAGCTATGATTTTCATAGGGGACTATCTACACGCCGACCCTCACCAATCCCTGAAAATTCATTGAAATCGGATGAGAATTGTAGAAGTTATGACTGTGGCAAGGATTTCATGACAGACACATGACACCCGATCTTGACGGGTGTTGAAATTTTTTTCTTGGTCGATTCCAAAGGTTCATTATTGAAAATAATAAACCAAAATTGGTCAGAGGTCGCGATGTGTGTCTTTAACGAGAGTGGAAAAAAGCCTCCACTTATGTAAACGGCAGCACAACTGCTATACAATCAGCTTCACCTGGTGGCTTCAGGGGTGCAAAATCAATCTTCATATAAAAACATTTTTCAATGGAGAAAATATTTCAGCTAATCCTTGTTGTTGATTAGAAATTGAAAAACGTAATTTAAATTCAACAAACGAAATAGGAAGAAAAACTCTTCGCCTCCTCACCTCTCAAATTTTAATAACGGGTTTTAATAACCAACTTCGTGCCGGAAAAAAATCCGCTTAATCATCCGAAGAGCCTTTTCTGACTGAATAGCCTTCTTATTAAACTTTCGACTCCGCAGTCTCCACTACGTTGTTCTTAATAAAGATGACAAATTCTCCGTCTCTTTCAGAGCCCCTGTGGGAAAGGGGAAAAATAGATAATGAAAAGACGCACAAATTTTTAAAAACATTTGCCTTTTTTTTAGTCTTTCCAATGTCGAGTTTCTTGGTTTAAAACATGTAAAAACCTGAAAATTATCTCTTTTAGTTGGGTATGTGACCTCGTGTCCATAACATGATTGGGTAGACGATCCGAGAAAAGGTAATCAGAACTATCAACAAACCAAGTTTAAGGGAAATCGGACATTCAGTTGATATTAATTAATTGTTTGAGCGAAGGAAAATATCTACAGTTCCAAAACATTTCATAGAAATCAAACTTTTTTCATTAAAACGTTTCGATCCAATTTACATGAAATTTTTGAAGGTTTTGGGACTTGTATTTACCTATTGCGGATGTCATAATACTCATCCGGACCAAAAAGTTGTAAAAAATACGACTACCTCCCCTTTCCTAAACCATTCAGCGTTTAACCCTAATTGGCCCATGGTGTCACTAGTGTCACCGAAAACATCTTGGGAATTCCACGGCTGTTTCAAGGTGTCACCAGATTAACTATATTTAAATTGCAATTTAAAAATTATTGGACAGAACTGAATTGCTTGAACCATGTTTTGTAACTTATTAAAAATCAAAAAATGATGTTATGACAACAATTTGAAAATTTTTTTCATCTAGGTATTTCTTAGGAATTTTTTTTTGTCATAACTCTATTTAGAAACTTCTAATGACCCAAAAAATTCTTTTGTCCATTAAATTGAAAATTGCAATTTACTTTTGGTTATTCCGGTAACACTTTGAGATATCTCTGGAGATCCTGTGATGTTTTCGGTGACATTCGGTGACACTTCAATGATACCATGGTCCAATTAGGATTAATGGTCCTTAACACTTTTCTCAGTCTAATTTGCACTTTCTACTCAATTCGATTTGGTCTGAAATATTCTTTCTGTACGCGGTATAAATTCTCTAAATGCCCAAAAAAATTTAATTTTTATATAAACTTAAAATTTTAGATTTTGAAACTTGAAACAAGAAAAACGAAGCTGCTTCAAAATCTGATGAAAATTGTTTAATATCGGTCCCATGATTCATTACTAATTCTTGAGATCAATTTCTCGATTTAGACTAAATTAGGCAAATTTTATTGAACGCGGTCCCCTGTTCTATCGAACCATACATTAGGAATAATTTTCCGCCCGAATTTTCCCGTCGGCGGAATAGGAAATTAAGTTTTCTCCGCGACGTTTCGGACATTTCCGGATCAGATTACCTCCGTATTCAACGTCATTCAATCAACGTCCATCAATCATTCAGTCAATTACTTAGCTAGTCAATTAACTGACGTCGTGTCGTGGAGCGTTGAACTTCATTCAAATCGATATCATGATTGCGGGGAGAGTAAGAAATTATACCGATTTCAGAGTAATAGCATGTTAGGCACACCATGAAACTTGAATGCTTCATCATAATCAGGCCAGACACCCCTGTCTCCCCTGCTAATCCGATTATATAGAACCATTCAACACCAGGGTCGTCCCTATCCAGAAGAAGGGTAAATCTCTGACCTATGACGGATGTCGCCCGGTGGCCATCATCACCTACTTGGCAAAGATTTTGGAGAAGATCCTGAGTGATAAAGTTACCATGTATATTGAAAATAACCAAGTTCTCTCTCCGAACCAGTTTGGTTTTCGACGGGGCGGCAACAAGTGCAAGGTGGCAGCATCTCTTGTAAGAACTGCTTATAACGGCCTTGAGGATGCTAAATACGTCTCCATCCTGCTTTTCGATTTGACTCGTGCGTTTGATTGTCTGGACCCTCCTATTATGGCATCGAAACTAGCATCATATGGGTTTAGCGACACTGCAGTCTCAATGATTACGTCGTATTTGGGTGGTTGGAAGCAGATTGTTGAGCTTGACGGCATCCGGTCCAAGGCATTACCCCTTCTATATGGAGTCCGACAGGGGTCCATAATGGGGCCATTACTAGGGGAAAACCCCCAGTCGTTGGACACCCCCCCAGTCGTTGGACAGTGAACGGTTTCCAGGTTTTACTAAGGTTGTGATGAATATTTCTTTGTGTTGTGACATACCAATGAAAACTATGAAGCCAGAAGAAGAAGAAGGAAAGAAGGTTATAACTATACAATATAATCACTAGGTTTAGGAGTTGAAACAAAGTGGAGGCGCCGGAAAAGTGTGGATTCCTTACGAAAATGGTTAGCTGACTGACCCCTTTTCGTAAGAGTTTTCAGTTTTTCATTTGATGATAACTTACTCCATACAATGTTTAATCCATAGTTCGATTGTTACTGATCATTTTCGAGTAAAAAGTTCCTCACCTGACGCATAAATTTAAATTATTTGCTTGTGTCCAATGACTGGATACTGTCGTTATGGTTATTCCCAGTGGTTGGACACCCGTCCAACAACTGGGTTCTACCTTGTTTCGCGATGTGCCTAGTGCTTGGACACGTCCCAAACAGCTCTTTAATTATTTAAAAAAAAAAAGAAAAAAATCATTACTATTAAAAATCCTTTTTTTCTCAGCTCATATAAATTTTATTTACCTTCTGATCTTAGGAAAATATGGAGGAACCTTTAAATTCACTAATACATAACATTTTTATTATGGAGTTTGCTTGGTACCTTCCTGCGTAATTTTCGCCCCTTAATTTTCATTTCAGCTTGAAAAGCCCTCAAGAAAAATTATGATCAGACTGGTGAAGCTA
This sequence comes from Apolygus lucorum, assembly GCA_009739505.2. NCBI lineage: Eukaryota > Metazoa > Arthropoda > Insecta > Hemiptera > Miridae > Apolygus > Apolygus lucorum. Next base: position 25,829,473 of record CM019180.2, on the reverse strand, counting down.
CCTAATGATTATGTGATACAATTTTTAACGAAAAAACGTCTGCCAAGTGGGTGAGGCACATAACTTCCTCGTATCTATAACCCGATTGTATACATAACCAACCTCTGAATATTGTAGGAAACTATAGAAGTTATGGCAGTTACAAGGATTTTAAGTTTGCTAATGCGCAGAAAATACAATTTGGAAGCCATGATTTTCATAGGGGACCGTGTCCACCCCAACTCGCATTATACCTGAAAATGTCATCGATATCACATGAGAAGTGTAGAAGATATGGCTGTAATTAGGAAATGATCGTTTGCGCATGAGTGGGGGAAATGATACTCATAGGGGACTGCACTGTCAGTCTAGGGGAAATGATATTCATAGGGGACCATCTACACACCATCCCGCATAATCCCCGAAAATTTCATAGAAATCTGGGGAGAAATGTAGAAGTTATGGCTGTGGCAAGAATTACACATTTGCGCATGCGCAGTGGCTACTATCAGTCGGTTGGAGGGGGGGTGAAAATTTTCATAGGGGACCATTTACACGCCAACCCGCACGGTCCCTGAAAATGTCATCGAAATCGGATGAGAATTGTAGAAGTTATGGCTGTGGCAAGGATTTCATGACTGACACAAAGACAAGGAACCAAAATTGTTCAGAAAGATTTGAAGTGGAAATTTTCATTTTGGAGAACATTTATTTTTTTCATCCTTGAAAAGTGAATACAAAGCTACCGCTACCTTGGTAGACTCAGAAGCAGAAGCAAAAGTTACCAGGCTACCATCATCAGCCTAGTCGAATAGATTATTAAGTTTAGATAGGCACCTGAATTATCTGATGAGTTGCCTTGTATGTTCCTTTTGATGTTGTTATTATTAAATTTATAAAGACTGTTTGTCACAAAGACTTAATTTTCCATTAACATATTTTTGAAATACAAACATTCAAAATGTTCAAAAGCGACTTGATATTACCAAGCTTTATTCAAGTCCCGACCTTCAATGTTATTATTAATGAATAAAATGTGTCACATTTCCCAACAAATAGTCAAAATATGAACCTAGAAACATGGGAAAAAATTGTATGACGAAAGTTTCCAGATGTCCAACGACTGGCGCATCGCTGTCCAAAGTTAGGATTTCTTGTCCAACGACTGGCAATTTGAAAAAAAATTTGATAGCTCAACTTTGGACAAAGATTGCAAAATTATCATTGCACATAGGCCATTTTTGAAAAAAGCGGTGTTTTCGTGAACTCATACCAAACAAAACTAAAAAAAAAACTTTGAAATCCATCCAGATATTAAATGCATGTAAGTAAAATCGTGAGAGAAGTGCTCTTAAGGTGTCCAACGACTGGGGGTTTTCCCCTATTTAATATACATGTCAATGATCTCCCTAGATACGTGGAAAATCCCAAGGTTGCGATACTTATGTATGCTTGTATCTCTGCTGATTCATATTTGGAGCGAATTGCACTGGAAGCGCAGACGAAGGCGAGGTTGGACGAGTGGTGCACTTTCAATAAACTAAAATTAAACACGAGCAAAACTGAACAGCTGCCAATCTCACTTAAGAGAGGCGAAGGCAAGACGGCGAGCTGCCTTGGATTGGTGGTCAGTGACGATCTGCGTTGGGCAGGGCACATCCGATCTTTAAAAGCAAAGTTAGCACAGACGAACTTCTTATTACGTAAACTTTCTAGATGTGTTTCCAAGGAAGTGTTAAAAATGTTGTACTTTGCACACTTCCAGTCACGAATCGACTACTGCTTATTGTTGTGGGGCTACTCGCCAAGTGCTGTAGAAATCCTCCGCCTCCAGAAAGCAGCTTTACGAATTATGTGCGGCGGAGCTGGTTCTTACGACCCATGCCGACCCTTGTTTACATCCATGGGAGTCTTGACTATCTATGGACGGTACATCATTGCGTCTATTATGGAGGTACACTCGAAGAGACAGCTGTTTTCCTCCCACAACCACCCTTACTTCACAAGGAATCATGAGAACCCGAGGATTCCTCGTTGTAGATTGACTTCAAGCCAGAAGTACATCGTCAGCTTCGTGTCCGTCAGGCTTTTCAACTCCCTACCCACGAACTTGAGATCAGTATCGCCAAAACATCTAAAAGCAACGCTTACTAAATTCCTTATTAGAATGCCAATGTAGTTCATTCAAGAGTTGATCGAAGCCATTAAAGATTTAACCTTATAAATAAGTTACTAGGAACTTCCTTTATCATGTGACTTGAGTTATATTAATCTATGTGAGATGTTTACTTGTGTTGGATGTTTCGCACTGTTTTGTTGTTGTTTTTTTTCTCACGATTACTACCTATTGGAAATTTGACGATGTAATACCAATTACTGGTGACTTACAAATATATTATTATTATTATAACCGAGTTTCGGTGTATGTCGCAATATCCTACTTCGTCATCTTTTCTAACCTTCGGCCTTTATCGATCAGATATTTGGTGCTCATCAGTCCACATCGTCGAAGACTGTCTACTAACTGCCAGTGAAGATCGAGCGACAAAAACCCAACCGCTGCTTGGACTCCTCTACCGCAGGCTCCTACGCCCTGCTTTCCAGTAGTCTGCCCACCAGCTCAAATCCCACCAAGTTGTCAACCACTCTCGAGCAATTTGAACAACGAAAGTTATTTTGCGCAGAACGAAGAGTCGGTAGGTATCCAATAAAGTTCCAAAAATTTTAAATAAATTATTTATATCAGCCATTGTATTTTGTTTCATACCTACCCTGCTGTAAAGAAATTGTCAAATATCGGGACTGGGGTCATCCAGAAAAAACGCTGTTATTGCCTAGCTTTCGGATATTGTATTTCCTTCATCAGGGCCTGAAAAATACGTATTTCCTTCATCAGGGCCTGAAAAATCAAGCAACAGAAGCCGGACAGACAAATATCACCCAAGTCAAAACAAGTCAAAGCAAATTCACCTACCGAGATCAATACAGGAATTCAATTTTGTTTAATAATAAATCAAAAACGGATACTTAACAAGAACAAACAATTATCTCACTCAACGGCAGTTGAGGAGAGAGCACCCACCAACTCGTACTCTACCCGGTATGGTATATATACCCATACCAACTCATGCTCTATGCAAAAATATACTCTAAAAATATACTTAATGAATGAGGACCGGATAGAGTATGAGTTGGTGGGTGCTCTCTCCTCAACTGCCGTTGAGTGAGATAATTGTTTGTTCTTGTTAAGTATCCGTTTTTGATGTATTTTGATTACAAACAAAATTGAATTCCTGTATTGATTTCGGTAGGTGAATTTGCTTAGACTTGTTTTCACTAGTTTGAGATTTGTTTGTGTCCGGCTTCTGTTGCCTGATTTTTCTCGTTGTATTTTTCAGGCCCTGATGAAGGAAATACAATTTCCGAAAGCTAGGCGTTAACAGCGTGTTTTCTGGATGACCCCATTCCCGATATTTGTCAATTTATTCATACCGTGGGTCGATACACACCCACATCTTATGATACATAGAAAGCACCTTCACTTTTTAAGACGTAAAGAAAGCTTGTGATGGACTAGGTAACCATCTAGAAAATACCATCCATTATAAAGGAACCGAGTAGAACTCGACTCAAAAACATTTTCTCAGCCTTTCCGTAAGTTCTGATTTTACGAGTCATGTACGCATCATATTATATACAGTTGTAATAATAAACAGATCATAAAAAATGTACGCATATATTATATTCATTTATGTATTTATAATAATGCAGTCAAATGGTACGAAATTCTAGAGATGCGTTTTGGAGTGCTGAATTTGATGTACTGAGACGTACAGGTGAGCGTTCTATTTGTTCTGGGGGCGAAGAGACAGGGTGATAGGGGCTCAAATTCACATTGGTTCCTTTAACTGGGTCATGTTTTTCTTCCTTTTTTTACATATTCGTCAGTGTTGAATGAAATGAAACCAACCCCAGACACATCGATAGAGCTTACAGGCCATGGAATTTCCACTTCCAGGGATGGAAAAAGTTGTTCTAGTCGAATGCCGACAAAACTACTGGGAGCGCTTGCTCTCACATCTTTCTCCACATGGGCCAAGAAAACTGAATTTCAATCGGATTAGGAGGAAAAGTCATGTGGGATATGTGAGGATATTTCCAATAACGCAGCTGTTCCTTCCTCGAGTCACAGATATTGAGAACCATTTCTCAAGTCGTGGGACTGAGCCAAATGCTGTTTTCCCACCGATGCTTATTCCGTGGAGACCCACTCAAGAGTTATCAAACTAGTTATCAACAATATTGCTTCCGAGTCCACCAAGGTGCCGGAAGCATTGTTTTTACTTGACAAATTTTTTCCAAAATCACAATTTCCACTCGCGTTTTACGTTTTGAATCTTCCTGAACAATTATGTTTCGCGTCAAATTTTTCAGTCTACGAGTATCATGAAATCCGAGTGTTAAGGCCACCTCAATTTTCTCGTAGAATTCTCAAATAAAAAATAGAGGGTGGACGCTGGAGGTCATCTACCTACCCAATGGAGAAGGGGTAGGACACCTGTCCTCAGTATAAATATCTCAGAACTTCAGGCACCACATTCTATTTCAACTCAACACTTGACTTGATACTTTCATCAACCCAAACCATTTCTCCAATAACTTGGCTACAATCTTTTCAATACTATACTTCGAGACTTTCCTTCCCTTTCCTTATCGGACTTATCCTACCTCTGACCAACGCTATCTATTAACGGTTTGACGTGCCGGATTAGATTCTAAAACATCAAGAGTAAACTTTTTGCCAGTTAGCTTCAATAGAATTTACCCAAAAGTACAAAGAGTTGGAACACAAGTCAGAAATAGTGAGTCATAACACCTAGTAATGGGCAAAGCTAACGAAATTATTGTACGATTTTGATTGAATTGCCACACCAGACCAAAGTGCAGGTTTTCATGTAAATGGTCCCCTATAAAAATCATCGCCCCCGGATCGATAGTAGTCTCTGCCTATGCGCAAACGTGAAGAAGAACTTTAAACCGCCGTAACTTCTTAGTTCTCATCCGAATTCTACATGTCCGGCCTGTACATGTCCCCTATAAAAATCAACGCTCTCTGATCCACAATAGCTCCAGCGCTACCTAAACGTATTGAATGGTCCCCTTTGAAGTTAGTGTAAGGTACTTAGAGATGGATGTTTTGAGATTATAGACTATGCATCGGGTCATCTATATATGATGGAATATCTGGTTATATGCCGCACCCGCTTGGCGGACTTTTTTTTAAACATGGAACAGTATTCTTGTTTTTCGGGGTTGGACATTGTAGAACTGAATAAACTGGTTTCCCAATTTTTCTCTGGCAATTATTGTTCGATTTTGATGATTCCATCGGCATTCTTCTAGTATTTCAATTCCCTAGGCAGCTGCACTAATGAATTTCAAAAAATCCTAAAAAATTTAAAATTTAGGTACAACTATCAAAATTTGAGCTCCTGTAATTGATAGAAATACTAACCCAGAACGAGGAACGAAAGGCGACCGACTGAGACCCCCTGAAGTTCAACCCTTAAGACATCATGGGGAGCAAACGATTGGTACTAAAGAGCTCTGGGTGATGAAAGTTTTCTAGCTAAGGCGTTTTGAAATGGAGCCCATATACAAAATTTCATCATAATCGGTCCATCGTAACTAAGTAAAGTGGCGTGTATGCCTGGTAGACGAATTTTTCCAATCAATTTTCGGATTTTACGGTCCTCGAAAGAAAAACCATTAAATTTTTAGCGTGTGTTAATTTTTTTTCTTATCAAACTACAAAGTTTCATTATTGAAAAAAATAAACCAATATCTTAACTATGAAAAAGCTCGAATTTTTAGTCATTAAAAAAAATTATAAGTCTCATTTGGTTGGAAATTACTTGTAAAGTATAAAGTAGTAAGTAAGTATTTGTATAAAGTTGTGATACTTTCTTCAAGTTGTAGACTCCAAGTTTTTCAAATATAACGTGAAACACCTGGTATATAGAATGTCGCAACCACATGTCATTCTCGTCAATGATGAATGGTGGTTTGGCGAGCATTATAATAGTCTTTCCAGCTACAAATTAACCTGTATGAAACCACCTTAATGACGCTTCTCAAAAGTGGGGTTCAGCTGAGTTTTAATCACGACGAAGTGAAAAGAGCTCTCAGAGCTGGAAAACCTGCGGTTCAACCTCGAGCCGCCATTGGATTTCAAACACGTGCCGAGTAATTCAAGCAAAAGGGTTCTGAAGTGGGGGTAGTGGGGAAGTAGAAGGGGAAAGGGTTTGAGAGTGGGCACGAGTAATTTGTGAAAATGGAAAACCCAGACGAGGGTTTGAGTGTGAAACATTTTCGAGTAGGGAGCATTATGAAGTTATTGCGGTCATAATAGCGGGCCGAGGATCATGAAGGAGTTATCGTGAGAGTAGCCCAGCTGCTTGAAGAGGGGGGGTTTGAATGCTTGGAACGGAATTTTGTTGAGGCTGATAAGAGAGAAAGGGCCATTACTCACACACATCATGTCCCGGCCAACTTGCCAAGTGGTGGTTGAAGAATTTTCAGCTTATGAGGAATAGGTGGGAACAGTTAGAGGTGGAAACATAACATTGTTTAATTACGCTTTCATATCGAAGGACGTTCTTTAGATGGGGGACAGAAAGCTAAGTTTCGATCAATAAACAACGTATAATACAAGTTCAACTACCATGAATAAAAGGTGTCCCTCTATTAATGATTCAAACTTCAGAAACTGATTGTAAGACACGACTTTTTATTTTTTCATGTTTTTTTAAATATTAATTTTCAAAATATTGCAGATTATTACACAGCGGTTTATTATTTTCCTGTAAAGAGTATTTGCGATGAACACGGCTTCTTCCGATCCCTCTAAGGATCAGGGGTTGATGAGGGGGGATCCTCTGGGACCTCACAGGGATACTAACACGTGGGTGTAGGGTGTCACAATAATTGGTGATCTAACAATATTTGATTGGCAGGGTGGTTTTATTCGTTTCTTAAAACAGAACACTAACTTAAATTGATGAAAAAATCAAGGAACATACATTATTTAAGTAATTAATCGTCCTCATTAGCAGATGGTTAGGACTACAGAGCTCTCAGTGATATCATTCGACTCTAAATATTCTCCAAAATTGTAAATTCATGAAAAAACTCTTCAAATTTTACGCAACGCTTTATTATTTTTGTGTAAATTTCACCCTCCAATTACCTTCTAATGACCAGAGGTAGGTGGGAGGGGGAGGGTTTGGGCCCTTAAGAAAAGGCTAGAAAGACCCACCTGTTCACCGTCTAAGTGGTACTACTCGTTTCTTACAATTTAACACTATCTTAAATTGACGAATAAACCCCATGGAACGTTCATTAATTAGGTAATTAATCATCCTAATTGAGCGAAATGTTGATCCCACTGAGCTCTGAGTTGTGTCAATAAATTGTTTAAATTTAGGAAATTCCAAATTAACGAAAAAACAACACATGTACAATGAAAGTTTCCGAACTATGGCTTTTTAAAAATGTTGTCCCCCACTTTTGGCCCTTAGAAGTGACTGACAGTAATCCCTTCGAGGCACAACTAGACACCAAATGAAGCCAAATACCAGATTTCATCAAAATCGGTGTACAGGAACTGGGCAAGAAGCCGTTTACGGTACACGAATGAAAAAATTTTTAATTCGATTTTCGGATTCTACTTACCTTTGAAACCATTAAATTTTTAGGGTGCGAGGGGGGGAGAGGTACTGTTATGGTTTATTATTTTAATAAGAATCCTTCGGAATCGAGCAAGAAAAAATTTGGCATATGAGCTCTTCTTAATTATGGCGTCCTCTTTTAGGGGAGTTTAAAAAATAGGTGAACAAAAGTCACAATGGCAAGGCAGTGATTTTTGCAGAAGAGTTATCCATACAGAAAAATAATAAATCTTTATGAAATAATTTACATCATTTTCTTGCTCGATTCCGAAGGATTCTTATTAAAACAATAAACCGAAATGACCGTAACTCCCGTAGATTACACGTAAATTTAAATTTGAGGATACCAATGGAAAGAGCATTAAACTTAATGTCTGCTCATTTGTATCCCGTCCAGATACACCTCAAACCTCTCGAACTCTTGAAAATATCATTTTTCGAGCCAAGCCCTCGTTTTCGCTCAACGTCACGTTTTTCCCTTTTCCAACATTACGCACATAAAAATTAATTTTAACACGCAGTTGGAAAGTTGCTATTCGCAGATTTTTTTTTCTCAAAGAGAATCTTTGGGAATGGGTGAAAATATCGTTTACAAAATATTGTTCATAAAAAAAGTTGAAATTGACATAATTTTCTTTTTGGGGTAATTTTTTACTTCAGAATGAGTTGAGAGAAAGTATAATGATTTTCACAAATTTATATCGAAAACACGAAAAAATATAATTAATAGAAGTAGTGTTGGATGGGAGTTACAGAAAGTGTTATTGCAAAAAAGTTGTAGTAGCAAATTAGTAGTAAAATCTGTCCCTGAATTTTGGATCAAAGAGTCTGGGACACCGCGTATAATGAAAACTCATAACTCATCATTTAAATGTCCGCCAAGTTGGGTGATCAGCTTCCTTGTAGTAACTTGTTTAGGGACACCCATGACTGCCCCAATACGAAATTTATTTTTCACGATTATATTGCTGGTTTTCTTTGGCACCAAACTGCAACACGATTGTGACGTCGTTCGCAATTGACCTCAATAGGGATGGGTATCGATACCAGACATTTCAAAATATCGATACTTTCGAAAAGATACTAGATATGTCAGTATCGATGCTGCACTATCCGACATTTTTGGATATCGATACTTCGAATCCGATATTTCTAAATATCGAATATCGATACAGTTCTTTCGGACAATTCCAGGTAATGGCTAAAAAATGAAAAGAGAGGCGAAGTTAGAGAGACTGTTGAGTCATCACTCGGATAAAATTGATCAATATTATGCAGAAAATGTTCAATAATATAATATATTATATTATTATACGGTGAATATTATTCACCGTTAGGTACTAATTATTAACGATATGTTGTGTAAATACACTCAGCTTGGAGCTTGGATTTGTCAGATAGTGAGAAATGAATTAATATTGTTGAGAAAAATATTTTCCTTGAAAATATTGGACAATGTTGATATTTTGTGACACTAAAGTATCGATATTCGATATTTTGAAATATCAATACTCATGCCAAACGATACATGGGATATCCATACTCAAATTCGATACAGTATCATTTTTAAAAATCAATACTCTTGTAACGATACCCATCCCTTGTCCTCAACTAAAAACATGATTTTCTCTATCATGTTGGTCGATTTTTGAATCTATAAACAGAAACACGATCGCAAAATAATGAATTTTCACTATTCCATATAATATGTGCCGAGGGTCCTGGAAGTCGGATCATGATGAAATCTAAACTTTCTTTAAGACACCATTCCCAAACTACCCTCCAAATTTGAGCAAAATTACGTTTAGATTACATTTGGACTTGAGCACACGCTGTTGATTGTCCGATATTGACAAAATTCACAGGGGACAGTCTCGAACCTACCTGTATAATTTCTGATATATCGTACCTTCACTTCAAGTAATAATACCCATGACTGTGATTGACCACAAACACACAGGGAACCAAAGTAGTTCAAAAAGTTCTGAAACTCTAAATGCAATTGAAAATTTTAATTTTAGGTGGTCTCCGTGGGAGCTGAACTCGAACCCCATGTGGATTAGAAGCGGCGGCTGATGGAATAGTCATAAGAGGCACGATCCTCCCTCCATCATTCCTGGGACAAGGTGGTTCAACCTTGTCTCTCACCCCAATGTCCGAGGTCGGATCTCGGACCCTGAAACCAATCAGCCAGATGGACATGGCTGCTGAGTACTGAAAGTACTGATAAAATATTAAGAGAATACCCGAAACAGCCTCACATGAGCTCCAAATTTGCTCAGGCATGGTACGACCCAGGTGTGCCCGTCATAATTCTGCCCTGAACCTACAAGAAGGCTAAGCTTGTCGTAAAAGATGGCTAGTATGGTATGAGCCACACTTCAACCTGGAACAGCGAGGTTATCGTCCTGACCTCTTGGTCGGACCAAGGAGGAGCCTTTCGTTATTGATGTATCAGTGGTCTCTGGCTCTGGCCAGAGATCACCCGCAGACATCAATGCTTACAAAATTGAAAAATATGAAGTTGACACATTACTAGAGGCTGCAGCAGCACTTGCAAACATTCAGAAACGAACTAAAGGTGATTGGAGCAACAATCACCTGGCGAAGGATATGGCATGGCAAGTCAGCCAAGGATCTGATTCGGGCTGGTTACCCACTGTTCATCCTAGAGTGGATTACCACCAGTGGATGACCAGGAGGATCATTTATCTGGTACATTCACGGCTACGGCCGCACGACGGCGTACCACGGCTCGAGCAAATGGGCCCCTTGGGACTTGGAGCTGAACTCGAATCCCATGGGGAGGAATCCCATCGAATCCCATCGTCGGCTAATGGCATAGCCAGAAGAGGCACAATCCTCCCTCCATCATTCCTGGGACAAGGTGATTCAACCATGTCCCTCACCCCAATGTTCGAGGTCGGAACTCCGACCCTGATACCAAGCAGCCAGATGAACATTACTGCTGAGTGCTGAAAGCGCTGATACTGTGATGTAAATATTAATGTACAACACCATCGATTGCAGTGGTCAAACATTTTTCTCAAATATAAATTTCCAATTACCACAAACACACACGGAACCAAAGTTGTTCAAAAAGATCTGAAACACTAAATGCAATTGGAATTTTCAATTTTAGGTGAGCTCCGTAGGACTTGGAGCTGAACTCGAACCCCAAGTGGAGGAGAAGCTCGGCTGTTGGCATAGCCAGAAGAGACACGACCCTCCCTCCATCATTCCTGGGACAAGGTGATTCAATCTTGTTCCTCACCCCAATGTCCGAGGTCTGATCTCGGACTCTGAAACCAAGCAGCCAGGTGGACATAACAGCTGAGTACTGAGAATGTTGATAAAATACTAAGATGTAAATATTTATGTACAATACCATCGATTGTAATGGTAGGTATTTTTTTCCAAATATAAATTGTTAATGATTGACCACAAACACACACGGAACCAAAGTTGTTCCAAAAGTTCTGAAACACTAAATGCAATTGAACATTTTTATTTTAAGGTAGGTACCAACCTAACTATTTGACCTACTTCAAGAACACAAAAGCTTTTTCCTATTTTCTGTATTAAAATAGCGTTGTGTATACGTTTATACGATTCGGGATGTACATAAATCATTGGGGTGAATTCTATTTGAGTTTCAGGCAACACGCAGCAAAACAAAATCTGCTTGCGTAGTATTGACCGACTAAACAGTTTACCTATCGCGGGAGATGAGAGTTTCAAGCCTTTCGTTTGGTTTATAATTGTGATTGATAATTCCGAATGTCGATCTGGCCGATCAATCATACGGATGGCTCCCCAATTTCAACTTAGGAATCCAATGCCGTCGACTCCTATTCGGGATATCAGCGGCCTCATCATGTCATCGTCATCGGACCGCATCAGAGTGGGACGTCGATACTCCCATTCCAAAGAAACCAGGTAACCTCGATAAAATATACTGAGTTGACCACGGATCGAGCTGAAGTATATTAATCCTAATCAATTATTCTTGACTTGAGTCCAACCCATACCTCATCGGAACAATGCAATTTTATTCCCCCATCAAAAAAAAAAAAAAAAAAAACGCTGAAAATTATTACACAAAGGTTTATTACTTTGCTGTATAGATCACTCGCCACCTAAGCAAACAGCTTTCCTATTGTCACTTTTTTTTAAACTGCCCTCAAAGACGGAGGGGGCACGCCATTAATGAAATATAAATTTGAAAAACAAATCAAATCAGGTCCGGACTCAAACAACTCCGGCTCTAGAGATGAGGGATGATAGAGGAGGTGGGGTGGGGGAGATTTACCAACCTACTACATACCCACTTCAAAATCAAGTTCATTTGGAAGAAATAAAGAGGTCGGGGGTGCCTTCATAAGGAAATTTGATTAGTGGTTGCAAAGGAAGCAAAACTGAGTACAACTCGAAGAAATGAACAGCGATCGCAATTTGGTGAACTAAAATTTGAATGGAGATTAGGCCTCTTTTGCATTCACAGTCGAGTTTTTGATTTATCGTAAGTCCAACGCTCAAGTTCTCATGGGGCGAACTGTTAGTCCTACACAGCTCTGGGTGGTCTCATTCGATTCTAAAAATTCAATACTATTTTAAATTGATAAAAAACCATATCTGTATTTCTTAAGCCAGGAAATTTTCAAAATTTCAAACCTCAGAAGTGACTAAAAATCAACTAAAAGCTAGACCCCAAATTTCATCAAAATCGGTCCATGGGGACAAAGGAAAGTGTCGCGTACGGCGGACGGACAGCGAAATTTGTACCTAATAGATTTTCGAATTTTACGTACCTTAAAACCAACAAATTTTGAGAAGGAAAAAAATCTTTTTTCGGACAATTCCTAAGGTTTATTATTGAAAATAATAAACCAAAAAGTCTCCCGTGTCGGGTTTTCTGTTAGTTATAGAATAATGTGACTTCATCCAAATGAAGAAGAAGAAGAAATCATGTTTATTGAGCCAAAAAATGGAATAACAGAAATAAATAACCAGAACATGCTACAGCAATGGGCTTGACGGCCGTCTGCCGGGATGACTTCATCCAAATAATATTTGGACCACATATTGTTTTATTTTAATGTTATTATATTATAATAACTTTAAAATAAAACAATATGTGAGATGGTCTGAGTCGGTCGCGCTTTCCGAGTTAGAATTTCCCTAAATTACCGGCGCACAAACATTAAACATTGTACCTAAATTTGAAACTTCAAGGATTTTTGAAATTTATTAGTGCAAATTAGGGAATTGAAAAACTGAAATATTGCTGCTGGAATCATCAAAATCGAACTAGAATTGCCGGCGGAAAATGGGAAAATCCTGAATGAATAAACGGTTTTTCCCATTTTTCACCGGCAACAATTGGTAGTATTGCACATAAATATATACATCAAATAATTATATCACCACTTTAGCACTCAGCAGCCATATCCATCTGGCTGCTTGGTTTCAGGGTCCGAGATCCGACCTCGGATATTAGGGGTGAGGGAAAAGATTGAATTACCTTGCAAAACAACTCTCAATTCACTTCTCATTCACTGAAATCATATTTCAAACCAAATGATTTTTTTACGTTCCGACGAGTGACTTAAGTACTGTGAAACCTTGGATTCTCTTTCTAGCGGAGTGATGAATAAGAATCAAAATCCCTCAAGTTGGACGGGTTTAGGTAGAGGGTTAACATCGGTGTGGGGGGGGGGGGGGTCACGTCAGGCCTCGATTGCTGATCGGAGGGTTAAAAGCTTTTTGTGCTCTTGAAAACCTCGGGCGATATTTTCTTTGCTCTTTACTCAACAAAAGACCATTTACGCAGGCTTATACCCATCCGACCTGGCACGAAAATACTCTATAAACGCTGCAAATCATTGCCCAAAGGTTTATTATTTTTGTACAGATCACCCTTCTGTATAGATCCCTCCCTACCAACCATAGGTGCCTACTACCTAGTTGGGCATTTTTGAAAATTTCAAACCCAACCACCAACCAAATGGAAATGAAGGGTTGAAATTTTCAAAAATGCCTTAGTACGTAGTAGGCACCTACGGTTGGTAGGGAGGGATCTATACAGAAGGGTGTTCTATACTGAAAATAATAAACCTTTGGGCAATGATTTGCAGCATTTTTTTTTTACGTAACAACATTTTTCAAACTATTTTTTTACCTACCAACTTTTTCTTACCTACCAACCACTGGTAGGTACTACCTACCTCGCCTTCACACATTCACAATCAAGTTTACTAGAAAGAACTAAACGCTTCTCACTCGATTCGAAAACGCTGCAAATTATTACACAATGGTTTATTATTTTTCTATATTGATCACTCGTCTGCAAAGCCACCAACCATCCAACATGAAGAAAAACATCGATCGCATTTCGGTCAGCTAAAATTTGAACGGAGATTAGGCCCCTTTTGCGATTCACACTCGTGTTTCTGATTTATCGTACGTCCAACCCTTAAATTCTCGTGGGGAGCGAACTGTTTGTCCTACAGAGCTCCGCATGGTCTCTAAAAATTCGATAGAATCTTGAATTGATGCAAAAACAATACCTTTATATCAAAGTTGTTTGAGTTAGGGCGTTTTCAAAATTTCAAAATTCATTTTTTGACTCTTAGAAGTGACCTCCATCAACCAAAATCTTCGGGGCACAACTAAACCCCAAATAGAGCTACATACCAAATTTCATCAAAATCGGTCAATGCTAAGTGGGGAAAGTGCCGCGTAATGCGTTCGGCGTACGGCGGACGGACGGCCAAATTTTAATTCGATTTTTGGATTCTACGTACTACCTTGAAACGTAAACCAACAAATTTTGAGGGGGTTTTTAAAAAAAAATTTCTTGGTCGATTCCAAAGGTTCATTATTGAAAATAATAAACCAAAATGGTTTCTCCACACTGGGAACTGACTATACTTGATAATAATTATTGAAAATTACTATTGACAAAACAAGAAGACTACCAACAAAAAACCTCAAAACTGTATTACAATTTACCAGTTCATATTTATTGTTGGTTTACATGCATCCATAATCATTACAAATTAATTTTTACGTTGTTATAAGATACAGATACAAATAAATACGTTTCAATACATAATACATACGAAACAAATACGATACAAATAAATAATTTCAATTTCAGTTCATTGTAATACGATTTTATCAGCATTAATTCTTCCGACCTATTTCACCCCTTTTGTAAAATTGATAAACTACCTAGTCCGATCCGAGGAACAACAATTTTTACTCTTACTTTCTTCTTGGGATTCTTACTGACTCATCCGTACATCTTCCCTAATTGAGGAGAAACTGGTACAAGACGATAAGCCATCATACTTGGACCAACTTTAATACCAACTCTACAGTCTAGTCCCCCTTCCCACCAAACACCGGACACTATAATAACTGTAACTGTATCATCCAATCCAGGCCGACACAAAGACTTTATTGCTGCATCATCCACTTGAAGGTGATAGTAACAGTTCACTACTAATAGTTCAAGATTGTGTTTTGCTTTTTGGCCCACCGAGGCTTTCCAACTAAAATTAGTCAAATTCTGTCTCATGGATGCAGTTTGAAGCGAAATTTTCATTTTTAGTTCCCCGTTAGAAAGTATGCAGAATAAACCGGAAGTGTACGAGAAAATCCGTGTGATAAGTTTTGCGACAGTGGGGCTTAAGATCAAATTGGCGTGTACTGTGGCTGTGGATTAATATTTTCAATATCAAACCATTGGAATTAAGGAAGAAGAAAAATGTCCCCCCCCCCTCAAAATTTGATGGTTTATGTATCAAGGTACGTAGAATCCGAAAATCGAATTAAAAAATTCGTCCGTCCACCGTCCACCGTACTCGGCACTTTCCTAAGTTATGATGGACCGATTTTGATGAAACTTTGGTATATGGGCTCCATTTGGCGTCCAGTTCTGCCCCAAAGCATTTGGTTACTGCCAGTCACTTCTAGGGAGTGAAAAACAGGTGTTGTAATAATAAAACACCCTAGCTCGAAAAGGTATTATTTTTTCACCCTTTAAAATTGGAATTGAATTTTTTAGAGTCGAATGAGACCACTTAGAGCTTTGTAGGCCTAACCTTTCGCTCGTTGCTAAAAGTATTTAACGAAAAATATAATTCAGCCAGTCACCAAGCACGTAACTCTGTCGTCTCCAGAAGAAGAACAAGATGAGCCTTATAATCCTCCAAAAGAAGAGAAAATTGATCTAATGAATTAGAGGTGCCAATTCTTCAGCTGGAGAAAGAGAAGACAACTTATGTAATCTCACCTAGTGTCGTTGATGCTTTGCCAAAGTCTGGCAATGATAAGAGCTCAAACTCTAAAGAAAGTTTCCTCATCCATTTTTAAAATGTATCCTTTGTACTTCCAAGGTCTAAGATGTCAATAAATTTTGGCAATCGAAATGTTCACAGTCAAATAGGTAAGTACTATTCGCATTATTGTATGGAAAGTAGATGTTATTGAACTGTGGGTAGTGGAAGTGAAGTGTGCCCTGGACCTTGAGTCCACCACAGCAAATCCCCACCAATCGAAATCTCATTTTTCAGTCCATCTCCATAGTTGTACAACCCCTGACACCTCAAACAAACCTCTGAGCACATTTTACCACATCTTCTTGGTCTACAGTATCCCAAAAAGAACGTTGCTTTGTCTGTCAGTATCCAACTGGAGTGAGATCGTAAGTATCGACATCCATCGAATCAATGCTGCCATGCCGTGTCATCCTAGAAGCGCACGGTCATGTTGGATTCCTGGTTTCAGATCCTCACCCTCAGACATGACCAGCCAACGCTAGAAGCTACTCACAACTTTCAGCACCGCTCACCAGCGATCAAAAGACAGTAAGGATCTGCAAGCTTCCTGTTCGCTTTGATCACGGTCAAACATTTTTTCCATAAAACTCAGTAGGCTTTTTTAAAAAAATTAACTAGAAATAGAAGGAGCTCCTTGATGAATTATTTTTGTTCAAGATCAATCAATTTCTTAATACACAGTTTATGCCAAGGGTAATTGGATTATGACTGATTTATTTGTTAAATTCTTGCCTCTGATACACTAAACATTTTGTCGTAGCAGAACGTGATTTTAGTTTTAGGAGAAAAGGGGCTGATTGGAATTCACCTGCGCTTTGAAGTTGTTCTCGTCCTTTTGTTTTAGGAACTGCGAAACGACATCACGATGGTTTGAATTCATCTTCCTCATCGAATCACAAACGACCAAACGAGCTCAGCTTGAATGGGTTCCATCTATACTGCAGACACACTCGAAATGTTGAATGATTTCGAGAGGGATCGAGAGAAAAAGAACAAGTATTGGACTCGGAATGGATTAACTACAAAAGTCTTTTTGACAGGAAGGAGATCGATTCATCCGAAACCACGGGGATTAATATGGGACTTGCCTCTTTCTCTGGCGTTCTCTGGGGATGTAGCAACTGAATATTTCATCGATTTCTATCACAGTTGGATGGATCGAGGGACCCCCGAGAGTTATTTTTCACGAAGAAACTTCTTCGGGGATGTCAGATGTTCGACTTGGAAACTACATGACTCCGATAACGTAAGTACGGACCTCAAGTTGTGGGTATGTAGCTGAGCTTGTTCAGTTTGAAACCAGCGGGATAACTGTACCAGTAGTGCTAGTAAGATACAACCCTCAGCAGCATATTCATTTCTTTTACTGAGTTAAATGGTTAAATAACGAAATAATTGTGAAGTAATAAGAGAATAATAATAATAATAATAATAATAATGTATTGATGTTTATATGTGTGTGTGTGTGTTTGTGTGTTTTCAGTAATCATGATTGATTACTGAACACTTAAGCTAAGAAAGTACGCAGATTATGAGACTTTTAGAAGTACTTTTGAACAGTTTTCACACCTTTTCGAATTTTCTAGGTGATTTTTAATTTTTTAAAAAACAAAGAGCATTTAAAAGGACTTGAATTGAGAAAAAATTGGAATCACAAGATGCTAAAAATAATTAAATAATAATAATAATTAGCCAATAATAACACAACGGTTTATTATTTTTCCTTGTAGATGACCTGTCTGCAAAGAACACGGCTTTCCCATTAATAATACTTACTGACTTTTTTTTTTATTTTTGTCGATGGTGCAGAGGTGATGTATATTAAGGAGAGAAAAATTTCGTGACTCCTCTGCTAATAAAATACTCTTTATTGGAGATAGGTTTCGGGTCATAACCCCATCATCAGTCCAGAGACTATAATGTTCAAGAAGAACGGCGGCGTTCAAAAAACTTTTTAACAAAAAAACGGACCGACCTCAAAACTGATGATGGCATCCCACTAAAAAGGAAAAAATAATAACGACAACTTATTCAGTTAGGTTGGTAGGTAAGTACGCAGTGAAGTCGCCGCCGTGCCCATCTGCAGAAACAAACATACACAAGTAGATTCCACTTCCATCTGGTTAGTATTACCACATGCGTCGATAGTGCAATACAAAACATGAATGAGAGTGGGTACCTATCATTGAGGTAATGTATGTGTTCCAAAACGATTAGGTAGTACGTCACTGCTGTCGTATGAAGGAGGATGAGAGTGACAATAAGTTTGGAAAAAAAAAAAAAATGAATCCCCGTACGAAATGTTGGGATTCGAACAAACCATCTCTTGATTAGATAGTATCTAATAGTTATTTATCTAATTATACATGATCAATCTTTGATTACATAATATCTAATTAATCTTATATTCCATGTATGGCATATTGAATGTAGAATTGTCTAGATCATGATGTGGGTTTGTGATATGAGTTCATACTCAAATGAACCAGTTAGTGTTACAACATGCGTCGATAGTGCAATACAAAACAGGAGTAAGGGTAGGTAAGTAAGTAAACAACCTTCTCATGTTCAATTTTTATCCAACTGCCATTTTTGGTGACGCAGACGTCTTCAGCTGTTATCAAAGGAAAGGAAATATTCTTACTGAGATTCACACTTATTGCCACTCTCTCATCCTCCTTCATACGACAGCAGTGACGTACTACCTAATCGTTTTGGAACACATGCATTACCTCAATGATAGGTACCCACTCTCATTCATGTTTTGTATTGCACTATCGACGCATGTTGTAATACTAACCAGATGGAAGTGGAATCTACTTGTGTATGTTTGTTTCTGCAGATGGGCACGGCGGCGACTTCACTGCGTACTTACCTACCAACCTAACTGAATAAGTTGTCGTTATTATTTTTTTCCTTTTTAGTGGGATGCCATCATCAGTTTTGAGGTCGGTCCGTTTTTTTGTTAAAAAGTTTTTTATTTTACTATTTTTGTATTTTCATAATTTTTTATTTTTTAATTTTTAGTGGTTTTTTAAATTCATTTTTAAAATTTAATTTTTTAAATCATTTGATTTAATCTTTAACTTATTAATTTTTCGACTTTAATTATTTTAATTTTACATAACTTACCTACTACCAAGTACTTTTGTTTAAGTTTTTAAATCATTCGTTTTAATTTTTAACTCATTAATTTTTTCGACTTTTATTATATAATTTTTTTTTTAATTTTACATAATTTACCTTCTACCAAGTACGTTTCTTTAAAGTCGGTATTCTTTGAGTTACCGACCGTTAACCTTTTTTCGACATTTTTCGCTATTTTTCTTTTTTAAATCTTTTACTTGTATTTTTTAATCACTAATGGTTTTTTTAATGTGGAATTAATTATTACTTTTTGAGGTTTTTTTATGAAGGTAGTAGGTAACATTATTGTTTAATTTTTACATTTTATTTTAGTACCTATACCTACAGTATTATTGTTTAAAGTAGTTATTAGTGAGTCCAAAAAATTGTTAAACATATTGTTTAGTAATGCATGCATTCCAGGGGACGTCCCATTGGATAAGCATTAAGTCAATTAGAACCTGTTGGTGAGCGAAAAAACACGCATTATTATTTCCCTTCCTCCTGCACCAAACTGTTTCACTCAACGTAAGTAAAATGGGGGCGATGATGTCCGTAGAGGAGTATCTACACTCAAATCCGCGCAATCCCAGAAAATACCATCGAAATCAGATGGAAAATGTAGAAAGTATAGCTCTTACAGGGAATTCACGTTTGCGCATGCGCAGTGGCTATTATCAGTTCCTTGGCAATGCTATTCATCGGGGACCATCTATATGCCAATTTGCATGATCTCTGAGAATTTTATTGAAATCGGATGGAAAATGTGGAAATGATGGCTGCTACAAGGAAATTATCGTTTGCACATGCGCAGCGGCTATCAGTCCGGGGGCGATGATTTTCATAGGGGCCCATCTACACGCCAACTCGTACAATCTCTGAAAATTTCATCGGAATCGGACTTGAACTTCATATTTTAGCCCGCTGCAACATGTTTTGGATGATGAGAAGGCTATGTGCTAGACCCACTTGGTAGTCTACCGAAATTTGATGGTTATCGGAAACCCCCTCATAAAGCATCTCATTTTTTGTGAAGCTTAGAATCGGACATTAAATTTGAATGTACCTACACAAACATGTACAAAAATGTACAATGAGTCGGGAAACTCGTCTTTCAATGAAATGTTAAAGTTATTTTCAAAATTGAGTTCAATATCATTTTTTGAAATTAAAATTTTGCTTCATAATCAAGTTTATCTTGAAGAAATGAGCGTTTCACTCTTAATGGGGAGGATGGTCCCCAATGAATGAGAGGGTGGTCCCCCTTGAATTTGTTGAGGGGCGGCAGGCGTCCGAGAATATGCCGGAGGTGACGGGCGGGTGGGCGGGGGCGGGGGGTGGGACGAGCGGGTGGGTGGCTTCGACGAGTCGGGCGGGGGGAGAGGATGCGGAACAATCTTCCGAAAAAACACGTTTTTTGAACTATTTTCACAAAATTTCGATACTTTTAACAAAGCAAAATGAAATCTGATTAAAACGGGACCACTATGGATACTTGTAGAACACTTTTCGAAAAGAATCAGGCAGATTGGTGGCCGAATAAGAAACTGCTAGTGGTACAAACATACAGAAAAAAAAAAAAAAAAAAAAAAATCGTCGTCCCATGACACACCGAACTGTATACCTCCTTCCTTCGGCGCGGCTTCGCCGCGCATGAAGTCGGTCAAAAAGCTGAACAGCTACTGAATAGCTGATGAGGGAATTATGACCCAAAACCGGTCTCCAATCAAGAGTATTTCATTAACAGAGGAGTCACGAAATTTTTTTCTCCTTAATAATATCTACCCCTGGTTAGGGGACAACAATCAAGTTTATTTTGGCAGAATGATTGTGAGTAACTTCATTATATGAAATATATAACGAACGGATAATGGGGAAAACCGATTTGAGGGCAGCGAAGTAAAAAATCAATTTTGGAATTGAATGAGTTATGTTTTTACTATCATAGAATCTCTCCATTCTTTGTAACGGAGGTGGTGACAGCTCGAATCCTCTCGAATATCCTAAAGCCCTTATTAACCTGAAGGTAAACAACCCCTGTTTACGAAGCATTAGGTCGCCCTGCGGCCATTAATCACTTCTCGGCTTCAATTTGAGGTCGGGAAAGCACCAGTCCTCGGCCCTCTCGTCCCTAAGGGCCACATCCGTCGAGTCAACTTTGCTAACAAGAGGACCCATCGTGCCCAGCTCTGGCACAGTTACGTCCCCACAGTTGTTGTTCGTGATCGGGAACACTTGAACTAACGAGGGTACAGCACTCCTACCTTAGAGAAGGAATAGAGAAATAGTCGTCATTCGTGGCGACGAGATTTGAAATAACTTGTTCCGAGACCGAATAAACTATGCATACGGGGTGTCCCTTGTTGAAGACCGGAAATGTTAGGAAATTTTTTTTTTTGGGGATCATAATGGGTGAAAAATCATCTCGGAAAGTAATTTCTGTCAAAGCGGCAAAATTTCCTACTTTTGGTTTATGATTTTCAATAATGAACCATTGAAATCGAGCAAGAAAAAAATAGTTTAACCCCACTCAAACGAATTCCCACTCAAACCCCAACCAAACTCAAACCCCACTCGAACGGTTCGTTCGCCGTACACCGTACGCAGCACTTTTCTTGGCAAACCTGGACCGATTTGGTTCAAATTTGGTGTATGGGCTCCGTTGAATGTTTAGCTAACAGAAACGCGATCGCTGTTCGTTTCTTCGAGTTGTACTCAGTTTTGCTTCCTTAGCAATCAGTAGGTAATCAAATTTCCATATGAAGCTGTCAATTTTTCGAATCGAGTGTGAAGCATTTAGTTCTTTCTAATAAACATGATGGTGAAAGTGTGAAGGCAGTATGGTGTGGTAGGTAGTACCTACCAATGGTTGGTAAAAAAAAGTTGGTAGGTAAAAAAGGAAAAAGCTGAAAATTATTACACACAGGTATATTATTTTCCGCAAACATCACAGCTTTGCCATTGTCACAATTTATTCATTTTTTACCTACAAACCATAGGTGCCCTACTAGGGCATTTTCTAAATTTTCGTTTAAATGACTAGACAAAATGTCGAGCTAGACAGTTTAAAATGTCAAGCTAGACACTTGAAATCAACGTTTTGAGTTGGTTCTCTCGAGAGGAAGGTTCACTTCGAAAGCTCATTTTTACGTCGAAATGACTCGACATGTCGAGCTAGACAGTTGAAATCGACGTTTTGAGTTGGTTCTCTCGAGAGGAAGGTTCACTTCGAAAGCTCATTTTTTCGTTGAAATGACTCGACATGTAGAGGTAGACAGTTGAAATCGACGTTTTGAGTTGGTTCTCTCGAGAGGAAGGTTCACTTCGAAAGCTCATTTTTTCGTTGAAATGACTCAAAAGGTCGAGTTAGACAGTTGAAATCAACGTTTTGAGTTGGTTCTGTCGAGAGGAAGGTTCACTTCGAAAGCTCATTTTTTCGTTGAAATGACTCGACATGTCGAGGTAGAAAGTTGAAATCGACGTTTTGAGTTGGGTCTCTCGAGAGGGAGGTTCACTTCGAAAGCTCATTTTTTCGTTGAAATGACTCGACATGTCGAGGTAGACAGTTGAAATCGACGTTTTGAGTTGGTTCTCACGAGAGGAAGGTTCATTTCGAAAGTTCATTTTTTCGTTGAAATGACTCAAAAGGTCGAGTTAGACAGTTGAAATCAACGTTTTGAGTTGGTTCTGTCGAGAGGAAGCTTCACTCCGAAAGCTCATTTTGCTTCCGAGTCTACCAAGGTAGCGGAAGCTTTGTTTTCACTTTTCAAGGACGAAAAAAAAAGTTCTCCAAAATCAAAATTTCCACTCGCGTTTTGCGTTTTAGACCTTTCTGAACAATTTTGGTTCCGTGTATGTCTGTGTGTCTGTCTGAGTGTCGTGAATTCCTTGTAACGCGCATAACTATACGAAGCTATTGTCCGATTTCTATGAAATTTAGAGGGATTGTGCGGGTTGGTGTGTAGACAGTCCCCTATGAAAATCATCATCCCCGGACTGATAGAAGCGACTGCGCATGCGCAAACGTGAATTCCTTGTAACGGCCATAACTTCTACATTTTCCATCCGATTTCGATGAAATTTTCAGAGATGTTACAGATTAATATTCAAATGGTCCCCTATGAAAATCATCACCTTCGGACCTGAGTAGCCACTGAGCATGCGCAAACGTGAATTTCCTTGTAACGGCCATAACTTCCACATTTTCCGCCCAATTTCGATGAAATTTTCAGGGATTATGTGGATTAGGTTGTAGATAGTCCCCTATGAAAATCATCATCCCCGGACTGATAGAAGCGACTGCGCATGCGCAAACGTGAATTCCTTGTAACGGCCATAACTTCTACATTTTCCATCCGATTTCAATGAAATTTTCAGGGATGTTACAGATTAGTATTCAAATGGTCCCCTATGAAAATCATCACCTTCGGACCTGAGTAGCCACTGAGCATGCGCAAACGTGAATTTCCTTGTAACGGCCATAACTTCTACATTTTCCATCCGATTTCAATGACATTTTCAGAGATGTTACAGATTAGTATTCAAATGGTCCCCTATGAAAATCATCACCTTCGGACCTGAGTAGCCACTGAGCATGCGCAAACGTGAATTTCCTTGTAACGGCCATAACTTCCACATTTTCCACCCAATTTCGATGAAATTTTCAGGGATTATGTGGATTAGGTTGTAGATAGTCACCTATGAAAATCATCATCCCCGGACTGATAAAGCGACTGCGCATGCGCAAACGTGAATTACTCGTAACACCCGTAACTTCAACTATCCCCCCAGGGGTCGCGGGTTCGAATCCCAGCCGAGGCTAAGTATTTTTTTGATCCAATCACATACATCTACTCACTTAATTTTTCATCCGAATTTGATGAAATTTTCTAGGATTGTCCAGATTAGCGTGTAGATGGTCCCCTATGAGGGTAGTGGAAGGTACTTAGAGATTGGTGTTTTGAGATTAACTACTATGCATCTGATCATCTATATAATCGGGTTATGGTTACGAGGAAGGTATGTGCCACACCATCTTGGCAGACGTTTTTTCGTTGAAATGACCCATCATGTCGAGCTAGACAGTGGAAATGAACGTTTTGAGTTGGTTTTGTCGAGAGGAAGGTTCACTCCGAAAGCTCATTTTTTCGTTGAAATGACCCATCATCAACGTTTTGAATTGGTTCTTTCGAGAGTATCCACTAATCAAAATCTAAATAATCCACTAATCAAAATATTTTCAAGTGGGCTTCACCTGATAGTGCTATTGGATTTGCTCTTGTTAAAGATGCAATCCACTGACACCTGATGCCAAAAGCATACGCGGACGCTTGGTGACCGATTTGGCATTCTCATCATCCGTTTGCAGCACCTCAAAAACTAGAGCCTTTTATTCTCCAGGCATTGCACATAGCAACGAGAAGCATCTGGAAACGGTGGTTCGAACGAAGAGTCGAGAGAAGACCTGTCACCAACGTACAAAGCGCAGGCATTGGAGTAAGGCCTACCACAACTTCTAATATCTCGGCTCAACATTCTATGTCAATCTTGCTACGAATTGTAAAAGAAATGGACAAAGCCAGTCAGTGAAGAATGACCCAAAATTGCAGGCTTCGCTTTGGGAGGGCTTGTTACTGGAGCTGGTGATGAAACTTTAGCTCATTTAGAAGCTCATATCAACACCTGGGCATCTGGGATAGTGAGAGGCCAGCGTGTTGACAACGGATCGTGAAAATTTGCAGAGTAACCGAGATCAGGAGCTCAGCTCAGCCGCTCATGCATCAGCCCAAATTTTATCCATAATCATCAAGAGGTTTAATAAGGAACGAACTCACTTGTAGGAAACTCAACGAATCAGAGTCGAATGCTCGTATAAACCAACCTTGTCTCACCTGAAAAATAAAAAATGATAATTAAATAACTAAGTGAGGAACATGAATGAATTCAAGACTATTGCTTGGAATCATCAACTAAAACACACAGGGCGCATCATACTGGTTTTCACTTTTTTTCTCACTTGTTCCCGCACTTACAAAGAAAAGCAAGCTTTGTTTACTTGTTGTAGATCAATAAAGTGGATAAAACGCTGCAAATTATTACACAATGGTATATTATTTTTCTATATAGATCACTCCTCTGCAAAGAACTCGGCTTTGCCACTGTCACCACCTGCCCACCACGTACCTACAACGATCCCATTTTGGTCAGCTAAAATTGCAACGGAGATTAGGCCTCTTTTGCGATTCACATTCGTGTTTCTGATTTATCTAAGCCCAACCCTAAAGTTCTCGTAGGGAGCGAACGTTTCGTCCTACAGAGCTTCGTGGTCTCTAAAAATTCTATATACTATCTTAAATTCATAGAAAAACAATACCTTTATATCAACATTTTTTGAGCTAGGGCGTTTTCAAAATTTCAACCCTTATTGTTCAACCATTAGAAGTGACCGACATCAACCAAAAGCACAACTAGACCCCAAATGGAGCCTACATACCAAATTTCATCAATATCGGTCCATGGGAACTAAGTAAAGTGCCGCGTACGGCGGACCGTCCGTCCGAAACATTTTTATTCAATTTTCGGATTCTACGTACCTTGAAACGTAAACCAAAAAATCTTGAGGGGGGTAAATTTTTTTTTTCTTGGTCGACTCCAAAGGTTCATTATTGATAATAATAAACCAATAGCAATTCACATGCGACCCATTTTATTGCTATTACCTAATCGGGCTACGGAAGTGAAACTTTGCATGGATCATCAGTAGTCACATAAGAATCAAATGGAAAACATTTTTTTCCGTCAGAAAAAATGTGGACTTGAAGGACTTTCTTTAACACTTTTCAACCACTTCTAATCCAAAACCAATATTTTGTTGGCTACCTTTATCCTTCAACTATCGATTTTGTAATGAAATGGTTGGTAGGTAATGACAATGGCAAAACTGTGTTCTTTGTAGGCGAGTGATTTGTACAGAACTTTACAGTTAGTTGTAGAAGAATGGGAAAGAACTGAGCAAACCTGATCTTCCAGTCCAAAAATGGCAGTCGGACGAAAATCCAACCTGAAATGGTTTTTTATTTACTTTTTTTTACTTTACCTTCCTTAGTCTTCCAACTGCCAAACAAACTAAATTACTCAATTCTATAATAGCTAATTTTTTCTTATATTGTACCCAACTAGACAACAAAACAAGCGGCAATGTTTACAACATCCATTAATAAAATTAATAAATATAAAATCAAAAAATAAATATCAAGAACAAATACGAAAGAAATGCGTGATAAATCGAGAGCTTTCTAACGAATGGTGAACAATTTCTGTCGGTTTAAAACTAAAGAAGTTTAATTTTCCAGAAACGGTTTGGTTGTTCGTGAAAATCATCAGAAATCAACTGTAACTCTTTTCGAGTCCATGGGCCAAAGTAAAGACATGAGGTGTCAAAAAACTTGCATTGTTAACCTTTAAGAAAAACTTCGGTTCCGTGTCTGTCTGTGATCAATTCGCTGTCCTAAACAAAACCACGCTGAAATTTGGAGAGAAGTTTGAGGCCGTACAAGGGTTCACATTGATTTCATTATGATCCGATGGTACATGTGAAAAAGTTGAAATTCATCAACCTCACGATCGTTTTGATGTTTCTCCAATCAGAAATCGATCAACATGATCGAAAAAATCATGTCTCGTATTGAAGAATTCATTTGCTTAGTAATACGAACAATCATTATTTTGTACATCAGCTAATTGAATCACTGAGAATGACAAAAGTACATGTCCCCAATCAGCTTATCGAGATATCAGGTGTCAGGTGGTATAAGTCCATGGACTCCTACTGTTTTTTCCCTCAATCATTTTCATTTAGGCTCTGTTCAAGCTTACCGAGAGTGGTTAGCATACTGCTCTTGTGCTCAATGCGTAGTTCTACTGGTTACAACCTACAAAAAGCCATTTTTCAACAATCGTCAAAAATAGACTTGTACTGTTTTTATTCTCATCGATTCAATTCTAGAATATGATGTGTGTCCACCCAACAAGACAGACCATTGTTTATACCCCACGTATGACCCCTACTGGTTTCTAGTTCTAGATATTGCGACCTGTAGCAGTAGCATTGAGTGAATTGCCCTTGATAATTACAAATTTCTGTCCATTAGGGATTCTTGAGGAACAACACCCTCCTCTCCATTCAGATTCGCCATTCAAATTGAAACAATCCTACCAGGGGTGTTCCAGAAACAAAGCCTGTGTTAATCGGTAAAGTCCCTAACTCTCGGGAACTGTTGTAAGTCGAATTACGTGCTCTCCTGTCACTGCCGATGATTTCACTTTCAGGAGTGACGTTCGAATTGAATTAATAAATTAGACGGCAACTGAGCTGTTCAAGGCCCTTTTGAGTTAAATGCATAACCATGAGCTTACCAGTTCAGTTCAAACCCTTAACCCATACGTAAGGAGAATACTGATGCATTGGTGAAGATAGTGAAGCTATGTCACTGAAAATAACATGAGAATGTTGGTAAAATTGCGTTGATTGGAGCATTGGATTGTTTCAAATATTTAAAAATAACACCACGATTGATAACTCGACAGATTTATTCAAAAACAACATAGTACCTATGCAAAATGCAAGTGAATTTTTTTGGGGGGGGGGGGAATTTTGTTAATGTTTTTGATTTCATCAATAAACACTGATTTAGTCACAGAATCTGACTGGTTCGATAAAGGTTGAATAAGTTCTTCGATACGAAACATGAACTTCAAGATCAAGTCGATGAAATCTGGCGATTACATCAAGAGAAATCAATGTTTTTGGGAAATCAAGTTTGATTTGTTTGAACTCAAACAAATGGTATTTGGTGTAAACGGGTTTTGGTGTGACGAGGATGAAATTTATGTGAGACCATTTAGCTACTGAGATACTCATAATGCCAGCAACATACCACTCTCCCGGCATTTCTTCAGCTTTCCAAATCTCCTTTGTAATATCATAGAGTCAGTTCCAGACTTCCTCTCCACCATACTTGAAAAGCTCTGCAGGCTCTTGCTGTCATGAAAAAGCATCTAAAAAAGCATTGTTGCTATCATTTGCCCCATCTTCAAGAAGTGGGATAAGATGAGCTGTGAATGCCATCGAAGAATACCTCTACTGTGTGTAGCATACAAAATATTTTCTTGTTGGTCCAACACAAAACTCATACATTTTATGGAACGAGAAGTAGGTGAGTACCAAAGCGGATTCCGGCGGAACAGATCACCATTGGACACAATCATAAGGCACTCATGGAGGCAGATCCTCACTAAGGCAGATCCTGGAGAAGACATATGAACACAATGTGGACCTGCACCATTTATTCATTGACTTCCGCCAGGCGTATGAAAGCATTATTAGGACTCGATTATACGAGGATGTGGTTAAGCTTGGCATGCCAAAGAAGCTAGTCCGTACGGTCAGTATGACTAAGAAAAATACTACTTGTCGAGCTAAGTCCACGGACGCCTCGGGGAGGAGTTCTCTGTTAATACAGGCCTCCGACAGGGTGATCCACTCTCAACAACTTTGTTCAACTTCTCCATGGAAAAAATTGTGAGACATGTATGAACCAATCCAGGAGGTTCCACATTCAATAGGCTGACCCAACACCTTGCTTATGCGGACGATGCAGAAATTATAGGAAGAACAATATACCTGCACTCTCTGGAGCATTCCAAGAATTTGAGAAAGCGTCAGGAGAGCGAGGCCTAAGCATAATGAAGAAAAATTCATCTATGTGATGTAACAATGTAAGTTGAATTTCCATCTGAACTACAAATGAGAAATACATCCAATTGCCCATATATGAGACAAAGGAGGGTGTGACGACCCTACCCCTTCAAACCAGTGATTAGATTAATCAGCCGGCCTGAAGAGAATATCGATTCATATCTCTATGAATCGGATATCCCTAAAGGCGTAGCTCCAACAAATCGGGAACAAACCAAAATCGGTTTGTCCCTTATAAAAAAGTAGGATCGTCACAGTGAAAACATCAAGAGATTCAGCTCCGCTACGAAAAAATTTCAACATCCTATAGCATAGCTTCCCATCCAGCGATCAGTTTAAATACTTAGGCGCCATTGTGACGAGAGATAACGACGTCACCACCGAAATTGAAGCAAAAATAGCCACGGGAAGTAGATGCTTCTGGTCTGTTCAGGAGTCTCTCAATTTCCGCACCCTCTCTCAAAAACCACTACTGACTGTCTACAAAACCATCATTAGACCAGTGGTGACTTACACAAATGAGTCATGCGTCTTCACAAAAGCCAATGAGCTTGTACTGAACTGTTGGGAAAGGAAAATACTGATAAAAATGTATGACCCAGTATGCGAATCAGGAAAATGGCGAATCTGACGTAATGCTGAATTAAGAGCTCTGTACGATCAGCTTATCGTACAGTATCGTACCAATGGGGTATTTCGGTGGGTCGGAAATTCAGGTTTTTGACTTCAAATTTGGATTCAGCACCCTTGAAAACCTATAAACTCCAACTTTTAGCCCAATGATACTATAACATGTAGTAGAAAAATTAATTAAAGAGATCACGCGTTTGAAAAAGGCTGGCCGTTACAAATGCACACACACAAGGCAAGGACTATGCCGTGGACTACGCCGCGCGCCTGTGTGAGTGGTGTTTTGTAGTATCCAAGGGGTCCCCCAAGGGTTTCTGTGGATGGATACTTTTTTCAAAGACAGTTGGCTAGCTACGTCACGATTGGCTAGCTACGTCGCACCATTCAAATCTTCAACTTTCCTTAGCTTCTCTGATTTTTTAAAAACATTTTCTCGACGAACAGACCCGATTGCCGTTATTCCTGAGCCATACTCTTTTGAAAAAAATAAAAATAAAAAAAATTGACCGAAATACCCCATTGTGGTATTCATCAAAGGTTCGGTCATGTAGAGCGGATGCCAGCAGGGAGACACCCCAAAACCCTCTTGAATGGCGGACGAAGTCTAAAGGGTAGACCTCGACTACGTTAGATTGACGATGCAGAGGAGGTTCTTCAAGGACCGTAGAGCCGTATAATAATAATGATTATGTAATAGATACACATAATGCCTAACAATGTCACCAAAATTTGATCATCATAAAAACTGGTCTTGTCTCGGACAGACAGAAAAAGAGACAAGAAACCAAAATTGTTCAGAAAGCTCTGGACTGCAATATACGAGTAAAAATTTCAATATTGGAGAGCCCAAGTTTGTTGGCTGCTACACTAACATGAACTTTTCCTATCTTTGATAGTGAACAAGCCAAATAGCTTGTGCTCTCAATATCTCGAAAGAACTCCCTTTGTGAGTAATAACTGTCGGTATAACCATACCTTGTAACGTGAACCTATGGTAAGACGATACAACGAAATAGAGACGTTTTTCCTTATGATATTTTTAATACAGAAGAGAAAAAACAAAATTCCCCGTTTCCTATGCGTGAGAGAACACAGGAAAGGCGAGGCAGCCCGAGGAGAATTCCGCCCTTCAGCGGGTAGGAATAACTTCGTTTCTATTCTTTCAGAAGCTTTCTTTCCAGAATAGCCACCTAAATAACTTCATGAGAGTATTACGTTCATGCCGATGCTATGAGGGACTTACCTGCGATAAAACTGGGTGTTCCGTATTACCTTTCTCCTCACTTTTATTATTTTCTTGGGATGCAAATTCAAAATCGATCAATTTCGGATAGCATATACCTAATAGAAATTATGGCTATTAATAACAAATTATAAATCTTTGTGTGATAACTTGCAGCGTGTCTTAGGTCATTTAAGCGCCCAAACCTAAAATTAAATTGTTTTTTACTTATAAAATAAGTACACTCGTATTTTTAAAAAGTGTACCAACATGAGTGGGCGGTTCAGCTCCCTCACATGAAATATCACGGACATATACGTAAAATTAGCTGATGAGAAAATATTCATGTTGTGATTCCGCCCCGTCTCCATTCATATTTCCTAAATAAACATGAGTCTTATCATAAGGCACAAGGGGAACTCCCGTTCCAACGGCCGTTTCCACTAAGGCATCTAACCGGCTCCTGAGTACCAAACTGTAGCAAATACCTACTCGGCTATGAGGTTAGAACTTACACAGGGTCTGACAGGGTGTCAACACTGGAGGCTAACAGCTTTCTCGGTCGATTTTACAACTCATTTTCAAAAAAAAAAACGTCTGCCAAGTGGGTGTGGCACATAACTTCCTCGTATCCATAACCCGATTGTATAGATGATCCAATTTATACTAGTTAATCTCAAAACACGAATCTCTAAGTGCCTTCACTACACTCATAGGGGACCATCTACACGCTAATCAGGACAATCCTAGAAAATTACATCAAATTCGGATGAAAAATTAAGTGAGTAGATGTATGTGATTGGATCAAAAAAATTCTTAGCCTCGGCTGGGATTCGAACCCGCGATCCCTGGAGCACAAATCAAGACTCTGTCCTCTGAGCTATTGAAGCCTTGTCATGTATAAGATTTGAGATTCACACAGGAGACCATCCCTCTATGAATGAATCCCTCCATGAAAAACAATTCTCTATGATTTTCATAGGGGACCATCTAAATACTAATCTGTAACATCCCTGAAAATTTCATTGAAATCGGATTGAAAATGTAGAAGTTATGGCCGTTACAAGGAATTCACGTTTGCGCATGCGCAGTCACTTCTATCAGTTCGGGGATGATAATTTTCATAGGGGACCATCTACAACCTAATCCACATAATCCCTGAAAATTTCATCGAAATCGGACAATAACTACGTATAGTTATGCGCGTTACAAGGAATTGATGACAGACGGACAGACACACGGACACACAGACACACAGAGAGACAGTCACGGAACCAAAATTGTTCAGAAAGGTCTAAAACGCAAAACGCGAGTGAAAATTTTGATTTTGGAGAACTTTTTTTTCGTCCTTGAAAAGTGAAAACAAAGCTTCGGCTACCTTGGTAGACTCGGAAGCAAAAAGTTCATCTTACAGTTTTCATTAATCCCTTATTTTCATAAGTATTCTAAATATTAAATTTTTTTCTCGTATTTTCAACCTCATATCACTAAAATTGCCATAACTACCTTAATTTATTGAGAAAATGTAAAAAAGGACACCGTTGGAAAGCGCGTTACATTTCCCATCTCTCTAAAGTCAAAAACGCTGCAAATCATTGCTCAAAGGTTTATTATTTTCTGTATAGATCACCCTTCTATATAGATCACTGCTTCTCCATCAATAGCACCTACCACCATCTGTATTCTCCCTTGACCCTCCCTCTCAAATTTCAGCTTCCTGCGTTCAATAGGATTGAAAATGGCTTCGGAGCTCAATCAGCTGATCAGTGATCTGATCAGTGAGCAATGATTTGCAGCGTTTTTTACGTACCAACTTTTTTTTACCTACCAGCTAGGTACTACCTACCACACCATACTGGCTTCACACCTTCACAATCAAGTTTATTAGAAAGAACTAAACGCTTCACACTCGATTCGAAAAATAGAAAGCTTCATATGGAAATTTGATTACTGGTTACGCAGAAGGCAAAACTGTATACAAATCGAAGAAATGAACAGCGATCGCATTTGAGTCCGATAAAATTTGAACGGAGATTAGACCTCTTTTGCGATTCACACTCGTGTTTCTGATTTATCGTACGTTTATTATTTTGATGGTTTATTATTTTATTATTTTAATGGTTTATTATTTTTCTATATAATCCTCTATAAAGCCACCAACCATCCAACATGAAGAAAAATACTTGGAAAATGTCACCCCACGCATATTTGAGCAAAAACCTCTTTTTTGGCCGGTTATTTGCCCATAACTTCTATACGAATTAAGCGATCGGAATAGTTCGACGTTAGGACCAACTAGACCCCAAATGGAGTCTATGTGCAAAATAACGGGTTTTTTTAGACCGATTCTAAGGCCTTTTATGGCCCGGACGGCGGACGGCGGACGGGGGACGGCGGACGGACATTGCAAATTTGGATTCTACGCACCTTGAAAAGTAAAGTGACAAAGTTTGAGGGGGGGGGTTATAAAAATTTTTTGCGATACGATCACATAGGCTTATTATTAGAAATAATAAACCAAAATTGAGCAGATCCGAAAAAAGACCCCAAAAGTGAAACTTTGATAAATTTCTAAACAATTTTCTAAACAATTATTTAAACACAAAATTAAACACTTAATTATTAAACAATAAATTTCTAAACAATTTTGACCCGTATTCAAGCTTTTATTACTTCGTGTTTTTGAGATTCGCTCCACGGAAAACACTCCCATAAAAAATTTTAATTCAATCTAATTTAGGGAAGAAATTTGTGTTTGAACGCGGAAAAACGAGATTTGTTTTATCGAGTTGTATTTATGGTGGTCCAACACAAGAATTAGGAATGCCTACAGGTAGGCTCTGAAACACAAAATGTGGGTGGAATTTTTGATTTTGGAAAACCTAAATTATTTTGACTTACTGCTCGAGTACAGAGCTTCCCAGAGTACAGATCTTCTTTAGTGAGGAAGCAAACAATCGTTCGTCCTTGGTATTTTGGAGTGTTCTGAAGCAGGTAAAATAAACAGCCTAGTCCTGTAAAACCTACTATAAAACGGGCCTCGAAATCGGTTCATGATTGCAGTTGGTGGGAATCCAAATCGGGTATCCAACACAGGTGGGGTCGCAGAAAGTTATCTTGGAACAAAACCCGACAACCCCCCCCCCCCCCCCACACACACACACACCCGTACCAGTTACACTTCCTACCGAGAAAAGGAACCGACTGATCATGCGAAACCCCTTTCCCCGTTTTCCATCTCAATAAACATTTTTCTCGTTTCTTTCTCCCTTTACGCTACCTACCTGACTTGCCTTCATGCCTCTTGGGTCCGTTGTTTGACTATACTGTCCATATTTTACGATTTTTTGGACCACCGATCCTCTTTATATTATGCCACTGCTGGCCTTCCTTTTTTCCAGGACATAGTTCACCATTTTTTATTCAAGCTCCGTATTTTATAGGCGGTGTAATAAATGATGTTAGTCCCAATAAATCAGTGAACAATCGTACGTATTTTTATGCTGAATATGAATTTGTTATGTACAGAGTGACAAACGTTTGATGATTCATTCCAAAGTAAAAAGTAAAAATCCTGTTTATTGCTATTCAATAGGATTTTTCCTGTATCACAAAAATTACTGTGTAAATGGAAATGGGGACGTTTTTCCATTGCACTAATTCTACGAAAAAACGTAAAAGTTAAGTTTATTGGATACATAAAAATCGAGAATAATACATGATTTTATCGTGTTCTCTCTTCCTCTATATCGAAGAAAGGGAAGCTTTGTATTCGTGCGGAAAGTAAAAACATATAGGTCTTCCAAAGTCAACATTTCTACTCGCATTTTGACGAAATTTGGTTCCGTGTCTATTTAATCAATTCTTATCCAAGTCGTAACAACTCGAAATCATAATCGGATTCGAAGTCACTTTCTGTGTTGATAGCTGATTAGGTAGTCTTGAAATTCGTCAGCATAGGACAAACAGCAGCGTGCATAAAACCCCCTTCAAACGTGATTTTACCTAAATATCTGTACCTCAGAGGTCAACTATCGTATGTCCAAAATTCTCGTTTTCGAGATTTTTGTTTTGTATGTGCATTCTTTCTTTTGTATTTTGTATTCTATTGTATTGGTAGGCATAAACAGATTCTACAGAATTAATTTGAGCATGATAAAGTCATCAGAATGGGCCATAGGGATCAAAATAGGTGTACCCACAACTTCTTTTGGCTCTGCTGTAAGATCGCCAAAATGTCACTTACGATAATCGACCTCTGAGGTACAGATATCAATTTCTTACAATTTGATCGATTGTGATCAAATTTGCAGGGACGATTGAGAGTAGGTCCTCAAAGGATGCACAATGATTTCTTCATGATCCTAATGGTAGAAGCACATGTGAAGAAGTTATAAATGATCAACATAATCGCAAATAAATTCATAGTCGTGGTTTTGTTTGTTGACAAAGAAAACCGTCAACCTCAATAATAAATTCTCGCGATTGAAACTATAGCACAATTTTGAATAATTTCTATAGGTAGGAAAATTACTTGTGTCAATCTAATTCACTGATTCTACTGACTTAAACTGGAGAAAACGTGAATTTAATTAAGAAGAGGTGAAAGGGTATGTGTGAAGGAAGTACGCATAGAACTATCATCCATGAATATAATTATGAGGGAACAGTGAAGGTCAATAAAAAATCGGAAACCAAGTACCAGCTACCCATCTCCTAGTCCAATTCTCTTGATTTTTTCAATGTTTAAAAGTTGAAAAGGTCGCTTGTAGATTTTAGTACGAATGAGTGCAGTCTTATCTCGACTTGTGCTTATAGGTATATCAATTTCTGACGATCTGATTTTATTGAAATTTCTTGGGCCCAACAACAATACATATTGATTTATTCATCAATTGATCAGCTGGAGCGAAGGTACATGTTAAGAAGAAAAAAATCTTCAACATATTAGCGAAGGATTTCACAGTCGTGATGCCATTTGTTGACACCGAATGCCCGCATCATGATAGTGAATATCGTCATATTGGGGATTTCATCAGCTATCCAACAACAAAAATTCAACGAATTCCCATGCAAAAAATGTTACAATCATAATGTCTAAGTTATGTGAGGAAGAAAAAGTGCCCTCCCATCTTGGCAGACGTTTTATAATAACAAAATAAGTAGGTATCGTTAAATATCAAAGTAAGTTTGCTATGTTGTGTGGACCATGTAGAAAATTGTTGAAAATTTAGTATTATTACACAAAGGTTTATTATTTTTCCATATAGATCACTCGTCTGCAAAGAACACTGCTTTAACACCATCCAACATTAAGAAAAACATCGATCGCATTTTGGTCAGCTAAAATTTGAACAGAGATTTGGCCTCTTCTGAGATTCATACTCGTGTTTCTGATTTATCGTAAGTTCAACCCTTAAATTCTCGTAAGGAGCGAACGGTTTGTCCTACAGGGTTCCGCATGGTCTCTCCGCGTGATCTCGTAAAATTCATAAAATTCTATACTATCTTCTATTGAAGAAAAAACAATACCTTTATATCAAAATGTTTTGAGTTAGGGCGTTTCTAAATTTTAAACCTTATTTTTCGACCCTTAGAAGTGACCTAAAACAAACGAAATTATTTATTATACAAACATAATATACCAAATTTCATCAAAATCGGTCAATGCCAACTAAGGAAAGTTTCGCGTACGGCAGACGGACGGCCAATTGCATCCGAGTCTACCAAGGTAGCGGAAGCTTTGTTTTCACTTTTCAAGGACGAAAAAAAAAAGTTCTCCAAAATCAAAATTTCCACTCGCGTTTTGCGTTTTAGACCTTTCTGAACAATTTTGGTTCCGTGTCTCTCTGTCTGTCTGTCTGTCTGTCTGTCATGAATTCCTTGTAACGCGCATAACTATACGAAATTATTGTCCGATTTCTATGAAATTTTCAGGGATTGTGCGGGTTGGTGTGTAGACGGTCCCCTATGAAAATCATCATCCCCGGACTGATAGAAGCGACTGCGCATGCGCAAACGTGAATTCCTTGTAACGGCCATAACTTCTACATTTTCCATCCGATTTCAATGAAATTTTCAGGGATGTTACAGATTAGTATTCAGATGATCCCCTATGAAAATCATCACCTTCGGACTGAGAGTAGCCACTGCGCATGCGCAAACGTGAATTTCCTTGTAACGGCCATAACTTCCACATTTCCCACCCGATTTCAATGAAATTTTCAGGGATTATGTGGATTAGGTTGTAGATAATCCCCTATGAAAATCATCATCCCCGGACTGATAGAAGCGACTGCGCATGTGCAAACGTAAATTCCTTGTAACAGCCGTAACTTCAACTGTCCCCCAGGGGTCGCGATTTCGAATCCCGGCCGAGGCTAAGTATTTTTTTGATCCAATCACATACATCTACTCACTTAATTATTCATCCGAATTTGATGTAATTTTCTAGGATTGTCCTGATTAGCGTGTAGATGGTCCCCTATGAGGGTAGTGGAAGGTAGGTACTTAGAGATTGGTGTTTTGAGATTAACTACTATGCATCAGATCATCTATATAATCGGGTTATGGATACAAGGAAGCTATGCGCCACACCCACTTGGCAGACGTTTTTTATTTCCTCTCCTTTTTATCCAAATTTGAATTCTACGTACCTTGAAACGTAAACCAACAAATTTTGAGGGGGGAGGGGGATTTTTTTCTTGGTCGATTTCAAAGGTTCATTACTGAAAATAATAAACCAAAAATGGAATAAAATTTATAGGCAATCCTCTCGGATCCTAAACTCAAAATCATCTATCTTCAATTCCTGGCGAGGAAGCAAACGATTTTTTGTTACTACCACATTTTCACGCCATAAGAAGCACAAAATATTCTTGCTTGTTTTCCATATCGAAGAAAGAACATATTTTTGGACAAACAGATAAAAAGTAAACTTGCAGTGGAATTCTTGGCATTAAATTAACTTTGCTCGTTAACTAGTTTTTGAACATCGCTAATCGTAGTTATGTAATATTTAAAGTTTCAATATAGTTTAGCTATCGTTAACTCTTGTTATGAAATGAGTGGTCTGACGGGATATCGACGATACATCAGGAATTCGCTTTGAGCGCTCAACTCTAATTATTACTGCCGTCACGGACACGAGCGGAATCAAGGCGTTCGAAGCATCAGGAATGACACACCGATCCACATCGTTGTACCCTTTGGATCCGAATCGATACCGTTAAATGCATTTCAGTATCTCAAAGGCCTCGAGTCGTCATTCCTGCGTGTCAGGTGCGGATGTTGTATCGGGTGGAAGCACCGAACAGTTGTAATTGAGTAGTTCATCATAACAATGTTTCCCTCCATAAAACGCACGTATTTTGGTTTATAATTTTCATTTTACATGATCATAATTATATTCGGGTGTAATAAATCGTATAATATATATTATAATGCTTGCTGAAGCACAAACAGCTGAACTAACTTAATTTTGATTTATTATTTTCAATAATGAAACTTTGGAATCGACCGAGAAAAAACTTTTTCTTGACCACCCCTCAAAATTTGTTAGTTTATGTTTCAAGGTATGTAGAATCCGAAAATCAAATACAAAATTTGCCGCCCGTCCACCGTACGCGGCACTTTCCTCAGTTACCATGATGAACCGATTTTGATTTAATTTGGTATATGGGCTATCCCTAGCTCAAAAAAGTTAGATGTAAAGGTATTGTTTTTTCATCAATTTAAAATAGTATTGGATTTTTAGAATCGAATGAGACCACCCAGAGCTATGAAGAACCAACTGTTCACTCCCTACGAGAACTTAAGGTTTGGACTTACAATGAATAAAAAACACGAGTGTGAATCGCAAAAAAGGCCTAATCTCCGTTCAAATTTTAGCTGACCAAAATCCGATCGTTTTTCGTTTCTTCGAATTGTTCCCAGTTTTGGGTCCTTAGCAATCAGTAATAAAATTGCCTAATGAAGGAACCCACAACTCCCTATTTCTTCTATTTCTTTGAATTGAGTGTGAAGCGTTTATTTCTTCCAAATAAACTTGATCGTGGAGTAGGTTGGTATTACCTATGGTTGAAAATTCAATACTATTTTAATATAAAGCAGCAAATTTTGAGGAGGGTTAAAATTAATTCTTCTTGGTCGATTCCAAAGGTTTATTATTGAAAATAATAAGTCAATAATAAACGTCCGTGTAGTAATTTGGAGCGTTTTCAATGTCAAACAATGATTGAGCGTTATTTTTGCTGGCGATTAAATCACACCCTTTGTGTAGCACCTAATCGGCAAGAGTTTCATTGATTCATTTGATTTTCAATACATGTCTAAGAATTTCTATAGGGAATGCAGGCGTTTTCTACGTTTTCGTCTCCTGTTCTAAGTCGAAATTTCTGGACCGAAATGACTTCCCAGGTACGTCGGTTAGCGAATTCGTCCAACCCACTTTAAACGGTTAAGAGCCAGCTTTAAATTTTTTATGACCAGCAGACATCAAGGCAAATCATTGTAGAATGAATTCTGATCGCCAGTGGTCAAGAAGAAACCAGCAGTATATCCAGGCGGGATTTGAATTACTTATCGTCGTGAATTTTTAATGAACGGGCGCTGACTTGGCAATTATCAATTCGTGAGCCTTTTGTTACTGAGAAGTGGATGAAATTTTAATGGAAAAAAACGCACCGTTTCAATTTCGTTATTCCAATGATTACATTTTTAGAGAAAACCAGCATTTGAAAAAGGAGAAAACTGAGATTTCAGTTGGAACGTGATAACGTGGGGCTGTAAATACTTTACCCATTTCCAATGGACCGATTTTGATGAAATTAGTGAGAAATTAGTGAAGTTGTGCCCCGAAGATTTTGGTCATTGTCAGTCACTTCTAAGGAGTGAGGGAAATGTAGGGCAAAATTCAAAAAACTCCCTAGTTCAAAAATTGTTGATCCACAGGTACTCATTTTCATTCATTTGAAATTTCCAAATTTTCAAAAAAATTTTGGAAACTACCCACAGCTTTGTGTTACCAACCGATCGCTTAATCCGGATAATTACCTAGTACTTGAAGGTAATTAATGCATGTTTCTGGACTTTTTTCAACTTTTGAAAATGGATGAAATTACCTAGCCGATCAATTGTTGTTAAATTTATCACACCCACGTGTTAGTAGTGTCTTTTAGCTGAGGACCCCCCCCCCCCCCCCCCCGACATACTGTTGTCCATCGGACCTACCTAAACAAGCCTCTTCGGGACGTTGTAAGGAGGTTCATACCTCCCTTCCTCCGTAGGTTGGACGATTGATGAATCAGAAACACGAGTGCGAATCGCAAATGAACGTTCACAGATGGAAGAGAGGCGAATTTCAGCAGATCAACCAAATGCGATCTTTCGCAGACGGGTGTCCTCACAGGAAAAAAATAAACCATCATTTTTTCAATTATTATCTACGTACCGTATTGGAGAATCCGTCGTAACCAGCAAGTCGAGTACAGGAGGCGAGCGCTTTCGATGTAAAGACATCATGTAAAGACATGTCATGTAAAGACATGTAAAGACATGTCTTTACGTCGAAAGCGCTCGCCTCCTGTACTCGACTTGCTGGTTACGACGGATTCTCCAATACGGTACGTAGATAATAATTGTATTCTTATAACTAGCGGAACTAACCCCATTCATTTAATACCATCATTTTTTCATTTGCAGCGTAAAAAAGGCAATAATAATAATATCAAGAAAAAAAGTTTAACCCCCCCTCAAAATTTGTTGGTTTACGTTTCAAGGTACGTAGGATCCGGAAATCGAATAAAAATTTTGTCGTCCGTCCGCCGTTCGAGGCACTTTCCTTAGTTACCGTGGAAGCTTTTGGTTGATTTCAACCTCTTCTAATGGTTGAAAACAAAAAGCTCAAAACTTTCAATGTGAATTCAATTTCAATCATGAAAGTATTCAATGTGAAAGTGTTGTTTTTCAGTAATTTAAAATAGTATTTGTTATGACCCACATATCAGCAATAAGTAGTTCTTAAATAAAGAAGCTAACGGGAGGATCCCTGAGTGAGTCACCACCCACTGGGAGAGACGAGGTACGGGGGATACGCCAACATGACGTCACCCTTCCACCTCTCTCTCTCCCGAGCTAACGAAATGAGTATATAAGCTCACTCAGGGATGCTCCCTTATGCCAATCTAGTCAAGTCTATCGTCTTTATCATTTCGCTCTCAAACCTTCTCCTCGAATAAAGATCTCCTAGAAGTACTAGGCTCAATAGGTAAATATCCCGTCTTCCCGTCGGTAGGTTTCTCTGAAACGCCGGGGCTGACGGGCTAGCCGCCTTCCACAGTGCTTAGCACCTCGGTGTGGTTATGAACCGCCGATGCGACAGCACTGCCTGCTAGGATAGGGAACACTCTCTTCGTTGAGTAGGAGTTAAAGAAGAAACAAACGCCGCAGCGAGAAGGTCAGCTCCTTCACTCGCCGACACGCGAACATAACAGTATTGAATTTTTAGAATCGAATGAGACCACCCAGAGCTCTGTTGGACCAACCATTCGCTCCCTGTGAGAACTTAGGGTTTAGACTATCGATAAATCAGAAACACGATTGTTGGCCTGATCTCCATTCAAATTTCAAGTTTTGCTTCCTTAGCAACCTAAAATCAAATAATCTAATGAAGGCAACCACAATTTCTTTTTTTTCCGAATTGCGTGTGAACCATTTATTTCTTCCAAATAAACTTGATTGTGAAGCGAAAATATGGTCGGCAGGTAGTGGCAATGGCAGAGCTGTGTTCTTTGCAGGCGAGTGATCTTTACAGAAAATAATAAACCTTTTAGTGATAATTTGCAGCTATTTAACAAGTGAAAAGGTAAAAAAAAACAATAACATCTACCTTAGTAAGGAGTTAGGTGAATATATGAGGAATCGTTGAGGTTGCGTGAGGATAAAAGCAGATATTTTAGCATCAAGACTTTGTTCGTTTTATTATTTATGTCATTCACACGTATATGTATGATGTGACGTGTGAAATCTAGCAAGTAAGCGAAGAACTTTCGCTGTTTTCCCTTATGAAAATGAAATCGGCGAGAATGTAGTAATTCTACATCTAAAAGCGTGGGTAATTATTTCCTCCGACGCCTGAAGTTACTGGAAACCGTCCAACGCGGTTGAATTGCCAATAGTAGTTTGAACAATGTATTTTCCGTGTACAGCAAGCTGCGCCAGGTTGGCTTTAAAGGTTGAAAAGACTTTAATTTTAGCCCCAACATTAATCTTTCTCATACACAGATCGGGCGGGCGGGAAGAGAAGTAATGGCTTCCATTCCTGAACCCCAACCAGGTTGAAGACCTCGTGAAAGTGAATTTTCTTGTTTGCGCATTATCGATTTTCTATGCGTGATTAATCATCTTCGCCACGCCCGAAAATTATGTTCGGTCCGTGACCTTGTGACACGTTACAAGCTCTACCCTTATCAGAAGGAGAATAATTTTATCAACATTCCCATAAATGTAGTAGGTAGATTATTTTAATTAAAAAATGCTATAATAAAATAATATCATTCATCATAAAAACTATGTGGGTCATCGAATCAAACGCAATTCATTATTCAATTATTTCCTAAACTCTAGAAATGAATACCTATCTATTACCTTTATTTCGACTGGAATTCATGAGACCGAGTTTCTTGAATGTTAATCGCCCGGTTTTGGTATAAAGTTAGGGCGAATACCGACTGTCTTACTCCCAAAACCCGTAATTAATTTCTTACGCTCCCATCTTCCTGCCTTTCATATGTATGAACGAAGTTTTTTGCAGTAAGAGATTTATCATGCACCAAGTTTCATATGGGAATTTTAATTTTTTCTGCCTCCAGAACCAACCCAACAATCTACTGTCTTCATATCAGTAGATTCAGTTTACCAGTTTTCAGGTTATTCCTTCTCCCAAAAAATACAGATGGCCCTACATGGCCGACGTTTTTGACTAATATGAAGAGCTGGGCCGAAAAGGGGTACATGTCACTTTTTACGACAAACATTTTTTTGCGTCAAATTGAAGCTAGAGGTTTCCTCTACACGATTATAGAATAAAATATCGATTTTTAACTTCATGGTTGTTTTTTTGCGATGAGAGCAAGTGAAAATGTGACGCCTCCAATAGACGAATAGGGATACATGTTCCCGTTGCTAGGACGATCACCCGATGAGTGATCAAAACCCGACGACCGCCTGTTTTCTTCTCGCAATTCTAAGCTATCAAACGTTTTGTAATTCAGTGTTTTTCGTTCTTCAAAGTCTGTTTTCATTAGAATTTTTATAAAATTTATATTAAAATGGACGGAGTGGTATTGACGACCAACGATGTCGATCGATTGAACAAGTCCCGTAC
Source organism: Apolygus lucorum (assembly GCA_009739505.2). Classification (NCBI taxonomy): domain Eukaryota; kingdom Metazoa; phylum Arthropoda; class Insecta; order Hemiptera; family Miridae; genus Apolygus; species Apolygus lucorum. The sequence goes on along the minus strand of CM019180.2, from coordinate 25,786,296 downwards.
TAGGTCAATCAACTTTTCCAACTGGAAAGACAACACAAGAAAGAACCTGCGAAACTCGGGGCAGCCTTACGTTTCGAAGAAAAAGATCCCGATTCCAGGAAAAATTTCACCTCAAAGTCCACGCATTTGTGGTGAGTTATGCTACTATTCCTGTGGTGAGATTGACATAATAATAATGTGTAACTGCACCACAAATAGAAAGCTTTCTTATATTATTATACGGTACGTATTAATATATTATTAGCTTGTGGGAAATCTGATGGAACAAGGGTACATGTTCGATTTAGCTTGTGAATTCGTGACCGCATGATTGGGATTCGTTTTTTGGCTCTCCTGTAAAATTCAAAAAAGGAACATGTACTTACCCCTTTTCGGCCCAGCTCTTCAATTCCAGTGTTTAGTAAAGTTAGCCAGAATAAATCCATCATGCGAAAACTCTCGAAATAAAAATATTGTTTTTTCATCAATTTAAAATAGAATTGAATTATTAGAATCGAATGAGATTACCTATAGCTCTGTAGGACCAACCATTCGCTCCAAATGAGAACTTAATGGTTGGACTTACGATAAATCAGAAACACGAGTGTGATTCGCAAAAGAGGCCTAATCTCTTCAACATCTAGCTGACCACAATGGGGTGTACTCAGTTTTGCATCATTAGCAACCAGTAATCACATTACTTCCTAATTAATGCACTTACAACTCCCTATTTCTTCGAATTGAGTGTGAAGCGTTAATTTCTTCAAAATAATCTTGAATGCGAAGCAAAAATATGGTTGGTAGGTGGTAGGAATGGCAAAGGCGTGTGATCTACAATTAAAAAAAACCCTAAAAAAACCTTGCTCTACAATTTGCAAGGTTTTACAGTCAGTTTGAGCTTTATATCCCTCATTAAAGTCAGAAAGGGGCAGAAAGGGGCGTCAAGTCAGAAAGGGGCAGATCGTACAATTGCAGCCAAGATTCTGAGAAACGTGTAAGTGTAAACTTCGTAACATTAAAATTGTATTTGCCTGGGTGAAAGCTCACGCTGGTATAATTGGCAATCAGAGAGTCGGCAAGTTAGCAAAACAAGGAGCTCGTGAAGGAGAATTTACCAACGTTGGAATACCCTACCCTGCATCCCACACTAAATCAACATTGTATACAGAAATGGAATGATAAATACAAAACATCGACAAAAAGAATATATTATTTATCATTGCAACCACAATTACTTTCCTCGCCGTGGTTTTACGAAAAGGAGTGGGAAAATCTTCGTACCGCTTTATCGTCCTGTTAATATCAAATCATGGTGTTTGCGACGAATATCTCCATCCAATTAACCAACGAGAAGATCCCCAATACCGTTATTGTGAATAATGTTCATTTTTCTCGACTGCTTGATTCAGAATAGGTGTAGAGGTTCTTGAGGTTCAGTCATAAAACTACATTCTTTTTCTGTACCTTAAGTTTGTGAACCTGATTTCTAGATAGAACTCTGATAACAAACAGTCTCGAGTGTATCTACCCTTGTACTTAATGTATTACAGAAAGTACTATTTTCATTGTAGAAAGTGCCGTTTTAAATTCTAATGTAGTCAGTAGAAGTGAATGTACACCCTTTCAAAGGTATGTCAGAATATTATCTATATTTACAATGTGCCATGTCAATGATTCATGTAAGAACGATGCTGTTATGTCTATATCACTCTGGTTTCAATGTTCATTATAGCCCTGAAGCTGGTATATAAATATACCGAACCGTCGGCCTAAGGAAGTGTTTATTGATTTTATGACTGAACCTCAACACCTATTATTGTGAATCACACGTAGGATGACTTGGACATATTATAATGAACTGTCCCATAGCGAAAGGGAAGTCATGTTCAATGAAATAGCAAAGATGGCCAACCAATAGTTAAGCTTGCCTCATATATAGCAATAAATGCCATTGAAATTGTATGTATTAATAAATATACAGTACAGTGTGACATATAATTCAAACCATGAAATTATGTTAAACGCAACCAAATACAAAACAAATGTGCATTATACATACAAAAAAAATATGTATTATACAAACAAAAAACGCTGCAAATTATTACACAATGGTTTATTATTTTTCTATATAGATCACTCGTCTACAAAATCACCAACCATCCAATCTGAAGGAAAAAAAAAAAAAAAAAATCAGAATCACCAACCATCGATCGCATTTCGGTCAGCTCTAATTTGAACGGAGATTAGGCCTCTTTTGCGATTCACACTCGTGTTTTGATTTAATTATATATATTTCAATATAAACCCTTAAATTTTCGTAGGTAGCGAACGGTTTGTCCTACAGAGCTCCACGTGGTCTCAAAAAATTCTAAAACTTCTATAAAATCTTAAATTGAAGGAAAAACAATATCTTTATATCAAAATTTTTTGAGTTAGGGCGTTTTCAAAATTTCAAAATTGATTTTGGAACCCTTAGAAGTGACCTACATCAACCAAAAGCTTCGGGGCACAACTAGACCCCAAATGGAGCCTACATACCAAATTTCATCAAAATCGGTCGATGCTAAGTGACAAAAGTGCCGCGTACGGCGTACGGCGTACGGCGGACGGACGGCCAAATTTTTATTCGATTTTTGGATTCTACGTACCTTGAAACGTAAACCATCAAATTTTGAGGGGGTGTTAAAATTTTTTTTTTTCTTGGTCGATTCCAAAGGTTCATTATTGAAAATAATAAACCAAAATATGCATTATAAACGCAAATATGCGCAAATATGTATTATACATACTTATTCATGTCATACGTACTTATACTTATTTTGATATACGATTTTGATGAAATTTGGTATGTAGGCTCCATTTGGGGTCTAGTTGTGCTCCGAAGATTTTGGCTGATGTAGGCCACTTCTAAGGGTTCAAAAATGAATTTTGAAAATGCCCTAACTCAAAAAACTTCGATATAAAGGTATTGTTTTTCCTTCAATTTAAGATTCTATAGAATTTTTAGAATTTTTTGAGACCACGCGAAGCTCTGTAGGACAAACCGTTCGCTCCCTACGAGAATTTAAGGGTTGGACGTACGATAAATCAGAAACACGAGCGGGAAACGCAAAAGAGGCCTAATCTCCGTTCGAATTTTAGCTGACAATGATCGATGTTTTTCTTCACGTTGGATGGTTGGTAGCTTTGCAGACGAGTGATCAATATAGAAAAATAATAAACCACTGTGTAATAATTTGCAGCTTTTTCTTAACCATACCTTTAACCGAAAGATTTCTTTGAAAATTCGCTCATTAATTCACGCTGCATGAATGGACTTTTTTTTCTTGTTCTTGTCATGCTTCCCTTTCCTCGTCGGAAGGACGGATGTAAGATCGCAGTCGGTCGACATGCACTACTATTTTCTTGCGTGCAGGAGTTAGCCCTCTGACAACCACGTCCGAAATAAACGTCCATGGAAGTCATGTTGTACGCCAACAAATGGGTATTGATTGACATTGTGACCCATATCTAAAGACTCTGTAACTCTTAAATTTATTCCACGATAAGTTCGATCCAAAGTGGCCTCCACTCGAAGGGCGACAACAAGAGCTTCCGACATTGTGGCTGGCGATAGAGTGTCAATGGCTCTTCTTACTTCAGCAACACGGAGTCCGCGCAAAATGGTAAACCCCATAGCGTTCGACGTCAGAAACTGAATTCCGAGCAAGCGAGCGAACTGCCTGATGAAATTGCTTGATGTCCTCCTCTGGTTTTTGTACGCTTGTATTTAGAAGGGTCAAGAACATCTGAGTCTGATTTGGGGACTTTATCTCTCTTCCAATGCTGGAACTAGACGCCTATAGGTCCTAGGAGGACTGACATCGCTGAGAAGAGCTAGAGCTGGCCCTAACAACGCTGAAGAGAGTGTGGTCGCCCTTGCATCCTCATCCACTTCTGACACCAATTGTAGGAAGTATGACACCAAACTGGCAGAAAACAAGGTTATATTCAGAAAGAATAATTCAACACGAAACACATGAACTTTTCTTGATGTTAACAACTCTAAAAACTAAGTAACATTTTAGTAACACAACAACCTAACAATATATACGTTATATATACGTTCCATTTCCGCCGACTGTGACATATATGTAACACAGTTAGAGGCTTCTTGCGGTTTGGTTTTCAGCTACCATCAAGTTCCCAGTAATTTAAAATACGCTTAGTTATCAAGTAGAAGAGCCTTACTATGGGTTTCTACGAAAATTTTAGTCCTCGCGGCAATTTTGCGGTGTACAAGCGTTTGTATTGGATCAAGTGCGCAGTGAAGAGAATTTCAAGACCCCGCCATGTTGTAAGTACTCTACATCTATTATTACTGCTTTTCTCGTACCCTTTTTGGTAGTAATTCCTTCCTTAGGTTTATGAAAGATGATTCGTGTTGGCTTACCTAAGTTTTATTGCAACGTTGCCTTGTGGTACTACTAGAAATAGTAGCGTGACAAATATGTCACAGTCGTCATATGAAGTTAAAAATCTGATTCACTTGTAATCTTTTCGATTTTTCAGTAACGCCGTGCTACTAAAAGGAGGTTTGTCGTTGAAAATAGAATTCCTCGAGGATTCCCCCTACCTTAAAAAAAAACACGAAGAGACAAGATGGAAGATGATGGAGGCAAGATGGAACTTGCAAGATGATGGAGACAAGATGGAACTTGCCAATACATAATTGAACACTGGGATGGCATATTCATTTGCAAAGGGGTTGACAATATAGTCGTTGCAGTAGGGTCTACAGTTCATGGGTATCAACCCACAAAGACTATGGCAAAAAGTTATTCAAGAGCTGAGAAGAAGCACATTACAGTCCCTCAACCTTGCTGCATTACTAATTATAACAAAAATGTGGGATTGACTGATCGAATGGATCAAGATGTTGCTGATAAAAGGATTGTCGCTGATAAGAGGAAAGAAATAATGGTGGCCGTTATTCATTTGGTGAGTGGTTGTAGCAGTAAATAACGCGAGGTGTCTCTACAAACTTGCAAATTACAAAAAAAAAAAATGAAAACTGGATTTTTGCTGAGATATTGTGCATACATATCTCGTCTGCTATGAAATACCTACGAAGCTAACTGGACCAAGGGTGGTATGCCAGAACGACCCTCGAAGTTGGAGAGATGTTTGAGTAAGGGAGCTCCCTTACTTATTGGAGGGTGGTTTTGAGGGAGGCCCTTTAAAAAAATGCAATGCAGGAACGACCCTTACAGTTCGAGGGATGGTGGTTTGCTTTGAGGGAGCTATGAGGGCCCGTTAGCTTCATTGCTCTGCCTATCCAACTTTTCATGTTTGGCGGGTCGGAAATCTGAAGAAGATGTTTATTTTTGAGTCCAACTTCTCCACGTCTGTCATGGTCGCGTCAACAAACTGTTGAGTGAAGCGGAGTAGTTTTTTTTAAAGCTTATTGTGTTTGTTTTATCAGTTTTATCGTAATGACGGAAATTGTGTCGAAAAAACGGTACGCACCTGCAGAGGTAGCGTACCTGTCAACACTCATAATGGAGAGGAAGAACAAGATTGAAAACAAGGAATCCGATGCTGTTTCCTTGCCTGAATGAACAGAAGATGGCAAACGAAGAAGAGCTCCACCAGCTGAGGGCAGATGAACTCCGCCTGAGGCGGGAAATAGCTGAAATCGATCGTCAGCGAGCACAAGAAGAGCTCGAAAGAGCAAGATCAGAAACTGCCTTTCGAGCTCGTATGCATAAGTTGGAGGAGGATTTGTTTATTTCAAAATTTAATCCAAAATAATAACATCATGTATTTTTACAATTTAACTACATAGGTACATACTTATTTTTCTTAATTAGATAAAATTATAATTTTTTTCTAAAACTGAAGTAATTTTCGTTTATTCACATTTTCCTTTGAAAAATCATAAACAGGGGTACTACCTAACAAGTTAAAAATCACACATGTTTATCATGAGAAGTGTGTCAAAATGAATTCATGTCTGATTACGTTGCCCCTCCGAGTAGAAACCTGAGGTGGTGTTAAATCTTCGTCTTCTATATTTTCTATGTTAAGCGATTCGTCTTCTCCTATCGGATCATCCCTTCCTATATTATGTAGCACCGCACAAGCTGCAATTATCATTTGTGTGTTTTCTAATTTATTCAGCAGTTTCCTGCTTAGGCATGGAAATCTTTTTTTCCATATACCAAACAGTCTTTCTATAGTAACGCGAGTAGTTTTATGTGCCCTGTTATACCTTTCTTCTGCTGCTGACTCTGGGTTGAGCACCGGTGTGAAAAGGTAAGTACTCTGCATATAACCAGAATCTCCCAACAGAAAACCGGTAAGCCTTCCTTCGTCAAAGCGCAATTTGACAGAGCTGTTATCAAAAATTCGGCTGTCATGTGCAGAGCCCGGCCACCTAATTACTATATCTTGAATTTTGTAATTAGGTCCTCCAACTACTTGAACGTTGAAGGACATCCATCCTTTACGGTTGCGGAACACTTCTGCTCTGATCCCTCCAGGGTTTTTTATGGGTATGTGTGTGCAGTCAATACAACCTATAACATGAGGAAAGCCAGCGATGCGTTGGAATTGCTGTTTCAAACGTTGAAAATCACGTTCATTCGAAGGAAATTTGATGTAGTGTTGCAAGTTGAGGGCTAGTTGCCCAGCCACTTTGTTGACCACACGACAGGTGGTAGTTTGATGAATATTTCCCAAATCTCCGCACACTATCTGTAAAGAATTAACAGTGATTACAGTACCTATCATTTGTGAGTACATTTTTTAGGTAGACTCCTCCACTCTTGAATGAAATCTTGTGACAAAACATTGATTGATTTTTGAAAATTGCAAAAGATAGGTACCTAATTTGCGAGGCAGAGAATTTCATCTCTCACAATATGAATTTTTGGAATAAAAAAAATTAAATTACATACCTGGAAATTACCTGTGGCGAAAAATCGTAAAGCGCAGCACATTTGAAGCATTGGCGGTAGTGGGAGGCCCCTGTCATCATATGTTTCGTCTAACATTCCCAGTAAAATATCACGTACAATAACTTTGTGAAATCGGAACCTTTTGATGAATTCCTGGTCACAATATTTTTCTATAGGATTTGCATAATCTCTCATCACTCTTCTCACCAAAATAGGGAATGTTGGGTCATACTCCTCCAGATAATCGGCGAAATCAAGATAATCATCATCAATTATCATTTTAATATGTTAGTAATTAACTTCGAAAAATTATCACAAACCAAATAAGCAAGGATGTGAGAGTGATTCACAGCGAGGAGAGACCCTTGAGGGACCTCGTGACCACCCTCAGGTTCGGAGGCCATCCCTCTGAATCTCGATATGTGATTGGATGAAATTCGGAGGGGCACCCTTGAACTGTGTCTTTGCATTGAACGGGGGTTAGAGGGTCATTTGAGTGGCGACCCTCCACTGTAAGGGTGCCCCTCCAACGTTTGAACTAAGGGTGGTCTGTGGATTAGGAACTTTTACTGGAGGGAGGCCCTCAAACGGTTTGAGGCCCTCAAAAGATCGAGGGTCGTTCTGGCATACCACCCCAAGACTACAAAGCATGAACCATTCACTTGATTCGCACTTTTAATTTGATTTAAAAAAATTGTTCTTCATTTATTTGAAAAGTTGTTTTACTGACTTATTATGTTCCTTTCAATGACTTCATCGGTTCTAATTTTTTGGAAAAATTATAAAACTTACTCAAATTAACAAATTTGACTTCAGTAACATCACTTGATTTAGCTGAATAATTGAAAGACAGTATTTCATTGACTCTGATCTGTACCCTTTGTGATATGAACTTATCACGGATGACCTTGAAGGGTAAGAGACGATGTGGGGAAGGGGGTAGGACTTCTTTCTTCTCCCCGTAGCCCTCGTAGATACAACAAGGCGACTCTCTCTCTCTCTCTTTTGACTTTCCCTCACACCGTCTCACCCTAGCCCCGGTAAGCAAGTATTATTTCAATTATATCCTCCTTCTCCCGTGAATGGTGTATTGATATTATTTCTACCCTACCTTCAGTATTCCCACGTCATATGGTAGCAATAGCGTAGAAATACGCCACTGTGACCATCGTTTCGATTTAGCACCACTGCTTTGCCCTCTGCTTTTCTCACTTGTTCACCAATCAGCACCTTTTTAACGAACACACCCGTTTGTTTCCATAATTTGAAGTTCCTGAGATTATTAATTAACACGATTATCAATACACTTTTCACCAATCGATCGATAATTCGACATACATAAACGAAATCCCGAGTTCCCGACCGCGCCACAACGTGCGTTTGTTTATTGTTTGTTGAACCCAAACTCTCCCGACCCGACCGCCCAGCCGAGTTGAACCGAACACAACCGACCCGACCCGACCCCAGCCGAGCGAATTCGAACGTACCCGACCTGATTTGAACCGCCCTAGGTCAAACTTCCTGACTCCCTGAATCAGCAAACAACTCGCCAGATAGCCCCCCGTCCCTTACCCTAATAATAACCAACTGCAATTCCCCTAAGTCCTATTCAGTTAACCTTATTGTGGATTTCCATTATTACCCCTTTAAAATTTTCATTATACATAACAAATTTTTTTTGAGGACAAATCACCAATTCCATTTAAAATTAAAAGTTGAGTAGAGATATTATATATATTTTTTTTTCCAACACAGACAGTTCCAGACAGTTCCAACTCTTAACATTCTTTTTCCGTCCCTCTCACCTTGAATTTCAAAGAACCTCACATTACATTCGCTGCACACACCCCCCACCCCCCAATTTACCATGGATACACCACCACTCTGCAATAGGTGCGAATTGCCAGTAGAAGTAACTCAAGCTGATGACCCAATAACATGCTCAGTCTGTGAGAACATTTACCACCCCCAACCATGTTCTAGGCTAGTGTATGCCAATTGGAAAAAGATGGGGGCCAGTAGGAAAGCTGAATGGAAGTGCGATTCCTGCAAGCAGGAAGACCAACCACCAACTGACATGACCCAATTATGCTCACTAATGGCCGCGAATATTCAGCAGCTAACTGCACAGATGGCCCTTTTAACAAAACCGCCTGTAGCCCCCACCCCAAATCCCATCGCCTTCTATTCCCTTCCAGAGGGAATTGCTACCCAAGTTGCTGATCTCCCCCCATTCTATCCCGACAACCCAGAATCTGTCTACAGATTCCTGTATAAGTTTTACCAACTTAACTCGGTAGCCCCAACCCTATTCCCCAACATTATCCAAAACTTGGCAATAAACACCAAGTTTCCATACTTGGCCAAGTACATTGCGTCAGCAACAGCTCTCACCTTCCAGGACTTGACGGAAAAGATGCGTGCGACCTTTTTCAATGCTGCTACCGAACCTGTGCTGGTGATTAAATTTTTGCATTGCCTACAACGCCCGACTGAAACATTCCGAACCTTTGTAGATTCGCTCACATTGGCCAACCAGGTACTGCAAAAGTACGATGAGCCCACACTCATTCAAACAATCCTGGTGAGGGTGAATGAAGCCACCCAACGTGATTTCGGGTTTGCTACCCGCCCCACTACCTTGGTCGAGCTGGAAACACTGGTAGAGGCAACTGATCAACGGGCTCAAATCAGACGCCTCAACCAACCCTCGCAGGCACCCTTTACTGCAAGTACCACTAACCCAAGGGGTCAATCACGGTATGGACGGGGACGCCGCACCATACAATATCCCCACAGATCCCAACCCCCACCATTAATGTCTCTTCAAATCGAGCCCCCCGCACACTCGTCTAATGAAGACTCCCCAAATGCCAGACGCTACTGAAAACGAGGTCATCCAGTAGCATCAATGAAAGACCTCCCATGGGACTAGCTTCACTTTTTACCCACACAGGAAATCCCCCTCCCCTTCTACCTGTCAAACTAGCTGGTCATCAACAAGCAGCCTTATTGGATTCTGGAGCTGCAATTTCGGCATTAAATTTTTCCTTTTTCAATGAAACCATTGCCTCTACAAATGTACGATCAATCCAATGCCCCACAATTTCCCTAACCATTGGTAATGGGGAACTAGTAACCACCCGTTTCATTGCAAAGGTTCCCATTTCCATTGGATCACGACGCTGGGAGCATACATTTTACCTGTTGCAAAGATTACCCCACGACGTTCTCCTTGGCCTTGATTTTATGCGCCAAACAGAGATGATTTACAATACAGCAGATTTGACCATATCCTTCAAGACCGATCCCACCCCCATCCACCTCACCAACGAACATCCCCAAGTGCCCACTGCATCATCCACCCTCTCCTGCATCAAACTAACAAATCCCCAACTAACAGAGCAACTTACTCATGAATTCCCGGATGTACTCACAACCAAACTAGGGTGTACAGATCTCATCCAACATGAAATAGTACTGCAGGCTAACGCACCCCCCTTCAAACCTTGTCCAACGTATCAAGTGTCCCCACCCCTTCAAAAAATCATGCGCACTGAAACCAACAAATTACTAGCGTCAGGAGTGATTGTCCCATCTTTAGCCCCAAGCGTGTCCCCCTGTTTCTTAGTCCCCAAAAAGAAACTAACCCCAACAGAGAACCAAGAGTATCGACTAGTTGTAGACATGAGGGAACTAAATCAACGCATCGAGGCTATAGATTACCCACTCCCCACAATCCAAAACTTGATGGCGCATCTCAGCGGAGCAAAAGTCCTTACCCACCTAGATTTGAATTCCGCATACCACCAAATTGGAGTGACCCAGGAGTCACAGAAATACCTTTCCTTTAAAACGCCCTATGCAACCTTTAGGTATACCAAGATCCCATTTGGACTTAAGGTAGGCGGTCAACTCCTTAGTTCCTTAATGGAAAAAATCCTTGGTGACCTACACGGCCTGTATGTCATCTGGTTCCTCGATGACCTCCTAGTTTACAGCCGTGACCATGACCTCCACCAAACTCACATACGTGAAGTCCTCAAAAGACTAAGAAAGGCCAAATTAACTGTCAACCCTGCCAAATGCCATTTTGCCACACACCGCCTAGAGTTCCTCGGACATATCATTGAAAACGGCCATGTCAGCATTGGTGACGCACGCATCCGAGACATTACTAGCATTCCACCCCCAAAGTCTGCGAAACAAGTTGCCCAATTCCTAGGAGCACTGGGTTTTTTCAGTTCTTTTATTCCCGACTTTTCTACAATTGCAACCCCCCTCAATGCTCTTCGAAAAAAGAACGTACCCTTCCTCTGGACTAACGAATGCCAAGTTGCCTACGAACTCCTCTGCAACAGGCTGCTAACCCCACCAATCCTGCAACTTCCAGATTGCAACCGACCCTTCCATGTTTTTGCGGATGCAAGTGGACATGCCTTGGGATGCGTTTTGGCCCAGACAACTAGTGAAACAGACCCCACCCTACATGCAGTTTCCTACGCAGGACGCTCGCTAGAACCCCGAGAGAAAAAATTTTCCAGCTATGAACTTGAATTTGCAGCAGCCTTGTTTGCCATACAGAAGTTTCAACACTATCTGGGACATACCCACTTCCACCTGTATACTGATGCCAAGGCTGTCGCCACCCTAACTTCATTAAAAAATGCCTCCCCAAGGGTTTCACGCTGGGTAGCTGCTATCCTCCAATATAACTACACGCTACACCACCTACCAGGCAAGAAAAATAGCATCGCAGATTACCTTTCACGGGAATGCATCACACCACCCACCACACAACTTGATGACCTCGCCCCAGACCCACCTCCTGACCACCTACTCTTACTCCAAACCTACCCAGCAGTGGCCACCAAACTACCAACCCACCAACAAGCAGACACTCAACTATCACCGATTATTGACCGTCTCAAAGCAGGCCACACTGTCCCCAACTACTCATTGCACAACAACATCCTTTACTATACCAGCCCCAGTGGCACTTGCCAACCACAACTACCCTCACACCTGTTCCCAATGGTCTTCGACTTCTGCCACGATTCTGCACTCGGTTCCCATGCAGGGGTGTCCCGAACCATAGCACGCATTAAAGATTACTTTTATTACCCCCAATTAGACTCCCAAGTACGCGATCGCATACGTTCATGCCTCACTTGTGCTCGTTCAAAACATGCACAAGTCACCTATGGGAATCAAGCCTCTGTTGACCCACAATTCCCCATGCAACATCTCTACCTCGATGTTGCAGGGCCACTTCCTCGAACCAGAAGCCAACATACCCATATCCTCATTGCGGTCGATGGTTTTTCACGATTCACCTATTTCATCCCACTCAAACGAAATACGTCCGACACAATCATCCAGGCACTTCAAACCAGAGTCTGTTCAACCGTAGGATATTGGCAAACAGTCTGTACTGATAATGCATCTGTGTTCCGCTCAAAAGCCTTTACGGACTTCCTCCGTACTCATGGTATGTCAGCCCACTACACCCCTCGCTATTACCCCAACCCCAACATTGCTGAACGTCAAATACGCACCCTCAAAACAGTACTCACTGCCTTCCATGCTGAAAATCAAACAGCTTGGGACACCAACCTAGCCTTCTTCCAGCAGGGTATAAATTCAGTCCAGCATTCGTCTACCCGTTTTACCCCAGCAAGATTGTTTCTAGGCCACGAGCTTGCCACACCACTGCAGCTAGCATGGGATCTACCCCCATTCCACACCATAAACCCTAATGAGCATCATCGCACCTGGGCTACAGCGTTAAAAAACCTAGCCCACGCTCGTACCCAGCGCAAACAATACTATGACCAACGTCACACTGCTAGAGAATTCCAACTGAATGATACGGTGGTCATCAAACAGTATACACTTAGTTCGCGAGTTGATCACATTAATGCTAAATTAGCTTACAAGTATTCAAACCCATATACTATCACTAAACGCCTTTCCCCCGTGACCTATCAACTCACCAGTACTACCGATCCATCAGATATCAAGACCCAGCATGTTGGTCAATTGAAACCCTATTCCCCCACCAACCCACAATAACTTATCACACCAGTTACTACTCGCCACCCATTCCCTGCTGTTCCAGACATGAACCCGTCCAATATCATGGATATCGAACTCGACGATTCAGAGGTCGAGTCATATCCAGATACGCCCCCAGGCACCAGCCCGCAGCCCTCGCCACCTGCACCACCACCACAGCCAACAACCAACGTGGCCCAACCATCTTGAGTCAACACCACCCGCCACAGGCCACCCCTCCACCACGAGCTAGCTGTTCTGAGCCAAGGAGCACGACGCTTGGCTATACCCGCTCTGATGGACCTCCAGGTCCCCAGACCCCCTCGCCGCCTTCGCCGTGTTGCTCGTTTTCGGCAGCATCCCTATCGCCGCCAAAACCAGCCACCACCACTACCACCACCACCACCACCACCGATGGAAACATTGACCATCACCTTTGGAGGAGCGACCCTAGTCTTTTCCAAACCCGCTACAACCCCCGCGACCGCTGGCACACCACCAGTGAACCCACCCTCAGCCCAAAACTAACCACAAACATGGCCATTGGCCCAAAATCCCGAAACCCTTATTTATAAGTTGAAGTGTTTTTGTAAGTACCATACATTATCTTAAGGCAATCCCCATCGTCACACTCCACCCGGCATCAATTCCCTGGCCCCAATTAATCACAACCAGGCACTTCATGCACCAATGAGGGTCAAAAGTAGTCGTTTCATTCATTAAGTAGGTAGTTTCATTCATTTTGGGACACCAGGTTTTTTCACCCATCTCTCTCGCTGGGCACAGTCTATTCCAATAAGACACATTTTACTTTTGAGCCATTCTGGAATGCCATTATTTTATTTTTTCTTTCAACTCATTATTTTACGCAATGGACTTGTGCAGACAGCGGCCGGGAACGGTTTTCTCCTGGTGATACACCCTCCAAATTCTGGTGTGAACGTCTTCCCCAAACAGTGGCCTCAAATTTTTTCGCCGGTGGGGGAGTGTGATATGAACTTATCACGGATGACCTTGAAGGGTAAGAGACGATGTGGGGAAGGGGGTAGGACTTCTTTCTTCTCCCCGTAGCCCTCGTAGATACAACAAGGCGACTCTCTCTCTCTCTCTCTTTTGACTTTCCCTCACACCGTCTCACCCTAGCCCCGGTAAGCAAGTATTATTTCAATTATATCCTCCTTCTCCCGTGAATGGTGTATTGATATTATTTCTACCCTACCTTCAGTATTCCCACGTGATCTTTGATTTGTATTTCACTGATCTCTAATTCGTTATATTGGACTGTGTTTGAATAATAAAGTCTTATTTTGTTCCGTAAAACGTTGATGATTTATCTACCAAGATGCTCACTTCTTGTGAAAAAGTTCACAGAAATGTATGTCTGGTGACGACTGTGACATATATATCACAGCTGATTCTCCCACTCCTAGGACCCATAGAATTTTTTTGGCATTTTTCTCCACTCGAGGGAGCCCAATTAGACAAGACTAAGTTGGAAAATTTTGAATTTTCCAATTTTTTTAATTCTCGGCGGAAATGGGTTAAGATACGTACGTATTGAGATATCGTTAGTACGATACATACGATGTTTGTTGATACAATACGAACGAAGTTCGTAAGTACGATACGTATGATGTACATCAACGAAATCTCCAATTTCGAAACTGTGAAATTTTGGAATGAAAGCAAATTTCAAGATACAATATTGTATCAATGTCATGGATACAATAGTTGTAGGTCTACTAACGTATTTCGTACAAAGTGCTGAACAACACGTGAAGGACAAAGTAACACCAACATAACCAACATTGACTCAACCTCGATCAGAACAAAAGAAAAAAGAAGAGATGGAAGGGAAACAATACCGCAAATACTTCCTTCAAACAAACGATATAAAATGTAGAAGCGGACACGACAAAGGTCAACGCGATTCAAACATTGGCAAACTCCTCGGAATGGTTTTCTCCTTTCCGTTTTTCCGAAGGATCGTATTTCTCAAGATGTTTGTCATGTTATAGTTGGTAGTAGATGATTCCGTGGAAGTGTGCTTTGAAGGGAGTTCTGGACCTGAGGAGCCAAGGGATAGTCCACTTCGCGCGCTCATGAGTCGAGAACTGTCTGCGTTTCTTCTCGAATCTCTACTTTATAGCTGAGGACTACTGGCCGGACTGCTGAAAAATGCTCGTTGTAACAAATAAAGGAGCCCAATAACCCCCTTACCGGCAATAAAGCAACCCAAGTATACCAAATTTTAGCATTCCGATGCAACAAACTGCCGCGCAATTATCTCAGTTTAATTTTTGACACCAAAACATGATCAATTTTTTTAAAATCCTCCACATAATCAATCAATCAATTTTTTTAATTTCAGGCACCAAACAGATAAATGAATTGTCAATTCACATATTATCAGTCAGTCACATATTTATTTAAAATATCATAAATATTAGGTGATGCGTAACAAAATACTTAAATCAGCTTAGGTACGTATTATCGACCCAGGAAAAGTATGATATAAATTAATAGTCAATAATAAAAATAAATAAATAAATATTACTATTATTATTAACAAGAATTTACTTTATAAACCATGAACAATATTGCATGAGTAGAGTACTAGTACAAATAATCCTCTGTCAGAGGAAAAAATTAAAACACAGATATGTACATTGTACGATAGTGAACTTTACTTTAAAAGAATAAAAAAGTCTACCAAGTGGGTATGGCACATAGCTCCCTCGTATCCATAACCCGATTGTATAAATGATCCGATGCATTGTAGCTAATCTCAAAACATCAATCTCCAAGTACCTTGCAATACTCTCATAGGGGACAATCCCTAGAAAAGTCATCGAATTCGGATGGAAAATGTAGAAGTTATGGCTGTTACAAGGATTTTACGTTTGCTCTTGCGCGAAGGCTACTATCAACCCTATAGCTTTTTTACGTCAAATTGAAGGTTTTCCATTTCAAAATAAAAATTGTTAAGATATGTTCACTGTAGCGGACTGAAACACTTTATGAAAACAAGGCTTTATGAAAGAGAGGACAGCCTGCCTGTCCATTCTCTATCGAGTTTGATTTTCTACTCCTTATGCATGATCAGGGAGATTTCTACAGCAGCAGCTGAGAATGATCTATAACACTAGCTGAAAAGCCTACTAAAAGCAGGCAAAGACTATTCCTCCGACTCTCCTCCCGCCACCAACTCCCTCCGACTCCTCCCGCCCCCAACCCCTCCGACTCCTCTCGCCTCCGACTCCTCCCGCCCCCAACCCCTCTGACTCCTCCCGCCACCAACCCCTTCGACTCCTCTCGCCCCCGACCCTTCCCGCCCCCCAACCCCTCCGACTCCTCTCGCCTCCGACTCCTCCCGCCCCCAACCCCTCCGACTCCTCTCGACTCCGACTCCTCCCGCCCCCAACCCCTCCAGCCTACAACTCTCCCTCTGCCACGACCCCTCCGTGCATACGTACGTACGTACGTACGGTTGGCGTTTTATATAATTAGATTATTAGTTTTGTTATGTTCAATTTTGATCGAGTTCCTTATTTTTGTTCAATGTTGTCAAAATTCAAAAAAAAGTTTCTAAACATTTTCAGAGAATTTTTTTTCTATGGTTTTTTTTTTTTTGACAATTGAAATTGAACAAAAAAAAGGAACTCGATCAAAATTGAATATAACAAAACTATATAATGATGTCATAAATTATTCTTAGCTACTGCGGTAGAAATCTCCCTGATCATGCATAAGGAGTAGGATATCAAACTGGATAGAGAATAGACAGGCAGTCTGTCCTTGTCTTGTTTTCATAAAGGGTTTCAGTCCGCTACGATGAACATATCTTAACAATCTTCATTTGGAAATGGAAGATCTTCATTTTGGAATGAAAAACCTTTATTTTGAAAATAAAAACCTTTCATTTGAAATGGAAAACCTTTATTTTGTTTCGGAAAACCTTTAATTTTACGCGGAAAAGCTGTACATAGCAACCTATATAATCCCTGAGAATTTCATCGAAATCGGATGGAAAATGAAGAAGTTACGGCAGATACAAGGAAATTCACGTTTGCGCATGCGCACTGGCATATCACTTCCGGGCGCTGATTTTTATGGGGGACCATCTATACGCTAACTAACCCGCATAATCTGTGAAAATGTCATCGAAATCGTATGGATGTTACAAGGAATTCACGTTCGCACATGCGCAATGACTACTATCAGTCCGGAGATGATGATTTCATAGGTGACCATAGTATGGACTTCGATTTGCTGTGATACCTATTGATAATTTGTAATAGTGAAATACATGTAGTCATGTAAATGGGAGCATGTAGAGGAAAAAAAACGTCTGCCAAGTTGGGTGGGCAGTATAGCTTCCTCACTCATTGTAACATGGACGTATAGAATCAGTTGGCGAAAAAATTATGATTCAAAGAGTTATTGAATACCAAAATAGAATTTATATTATTATTGGATACCAAAATAGAATTATATTTAGCGGTCCACCGTCTAGGACCTAACCCACACAATCCCTGAAAATTTCATCGAAATTGGTAGAATAGTTGCGGAGTTTTGGTTGTAACAATAAATTTAAAGTTCGCGCATGCGCAGCGGCTATTGCTCGACCAATTTGATTGAAACTTATAGGGTGTCTCTTAGAAGTTAGTCACTAACTAACCTCCAAATTTGAGCAAAATCGGTTCATTAGAAACCGAGAAACCGAGGTTCCAGGAAATTCACGTTTGCGCATGCGCACTCGCTCCTATTGGTCCGAAGGTGCTGAAATTGATAGGGGACCGTCTGGGACGTAACCCGCACAATCCCTGAAAATTTCATCAAAATCGGACCACAGGTTAGTATAGTTTTGCCCGGGACAAGGATTGACCACAGACAGACCGACAGACAGACAGACACGGAACCAAAATTGTTCGGGAAGCTCTAAAACGCAAAAAGCAAGTGGAAATTTTGATTTTGGAGGATATTTTTTTTTTTTTTTTCACTTCTTTCACGAATACAAAGCTTCCCTACCTTCCGTAGTGAGGAAGCAAAAGTGACCATTTACATGCCAACAAGGACAATCTCTGAAAATTTCATCAAAATTAGACAGTAATATCGTATGGTTTTACCCGTTAGAAGGATGTCATAATAAACACACAGACAGACAGACACGGAACCAAAATTGTTCAGGAAGGCCTGAAACATAAAATGCCAGAGAAAATTTCGATTTTGAACAACATCTTTTTCAACCTTGCAAAGTGAAAACAATGCTTCCGCTACGTTGGTAGACTCCGAGGCAAAACTGCACTCCACTCTGGAAGGGATTATTTCAGACAAGAGGTGAATGAATGAATGAATGAATGAATGATAATTTTATTTCCATAAATATTTACATGGCATTAGATTTACAAAACATGACGGGTCATGGAAACTACCCCCCTCATAGATCAAGGATCTGTGCCGAGGGGGGGAGTTGCATGTGCAAATTACATTTTATTTAGTTTATCTAGTATCATTTTATATAGTTACAGTTTATCACTAGTTTTTCACATTTCATTACATCTATATATATTGCTATGTATTCCACTATTAAAGGGAAATAATAACTTAACGATTTTGAACAAAAATAATGTTAAAAAGTATAAATACTGGATGTCATCGCATCGCACTCCGAGGGAGTAGCGGCAATGAGGTATGAAAAAACGGACTTTTTGTAAGCAGATCTACTGAAAGAATGAGGGTGGACCAGAGTGGTTGGTATTGTTCGCAATGTGTATGGTAAGTTATGGTAGAAGTGGCGAGAAGTGGTTTGCAAGCGGCTCGACGGAATAGGTATCACAGCTTGGGTCGTGAGTCTCATTGTCCGGGTACTCTGTTCAGATGAGCTGGGCGTGGTAGTATCTAATGTTTCAGGATGTTTGTGGTAATATAGCAGAGCGTGCTTGATGTAAAGCTGCTTCACCGTGAATACTTTTGCCTCGTGGAACAACTCAGCACTAGGGAACCTCCGGGGTTTTTTCAGTAGAACTTTCAGGATAGCTTTCTGCAGTACAGTTATAGGTTCCAGGACACTACTGTATGCGTTACCCCACCAGAGAATACCAAAGCTAAGTACCGACTGTACTAGAGCTTTGTACAGTAAAATCAGTGTGCTTTTCGTGAAGCAGTTTCGGATGGTGTAAAATATGTGGACAAACTTCCTTGTTTTCTTCACGATTGCATTTATCTGGGCTTTCCAGTCCAGGTTTTCATCTAATACTACACCAAGGTATTGTGCACTTTTTACCCTTTCTATTTCCGAGCACTCACAAGCCATGTACCCTGAATTACAAAAGTGTAATTTTAGTTTGTGTGGGTGGGAGTCCTTGTCTCTTGCGCGGGAGAACAGTAAGTATTTGGACTTGTTCACGTTTATGGTGAGGGATTGCGAATTGAGCCATAGGCATATCTTATTCATGTCCTCATTTGCTCGAGTAAAAACTTCCTGCCATGAGCTATGGTCGAACAAAAACGCTGCGTCATCAGCGAATAGGTACAATTTACCTCTAATGGGTATTTTCGCAATATCATTGATAAAGACCCTTAACAGATCTGGCCCCAGCGTGCTTCCTTGGATTACTCCAAAGTCAACCGGAAGTATGTCACTCTCAACCCCGTCAATACTCACTAACTGCTTTCAAGGTAGGCGAGCTGCTGGAGGGAGCAAGTTAATACGACGCCTATTGAAATGGCCGTGTACATCTGAATCACATTTAATAACACTCAAATGATCACCAACTAACAAGATGCAGCTACCGGTAAACCGCAAAGCACTGTCAAATTTCGAGTAACAATAAGTAGATATTTATGAATAAATATTGTTTCAACCCCAATATCTGGAAGATCTTTTTCTGTACCATAGAAATTCTAAATTCATCGATATGTAGGGCTTGAACTGCGCCACAACACTTATGATTAACAACATTTCATTAACGTACTTTGCTGTAGTTAGTCTAAACTTGTTATAGGAAAATACATCCTGGAACCTGACGTAAGAAACCAAATCCTCTTACCGCGTGTCCTAACAAGACTTCCATTCCACTGCTCAGCTTGTCTCACAAGTTTACGACCCGCTAAGAGAAAAAGCGGATGGAGTAAACTTTAAAACAACCTGAAATGAGAAAAAGGAGATAAACCTGCCCAGAGGTAGATTGGCTATTCGTATCTCAGGCGATACGGACCGAGGGAAACTCTTCTTCTAAATCAGTCGCGTTGGGTGGATTAAGCTGGTTTCCCAGAGGTTTCCGGATCTTCGTCGGTCAGAGTGAGAGTTTTTGACACTCCTGGCTTCACTTTATACAACAGGGTCGCTCAATTGAAATTAATGTCAATAACTGAAGGATTTACTGAGTATTAATTTATTTGATTGATGCTGAAGTCGGCCGTAACTCGCAATGTTAACCTTGGATTGACAAATACAAGGCTTTCTTGTTTCGTTTTTTTTTCGATGTCTGTGAACCACAAACCCTTACCTTGCACTTACACCTTTTCAAACTAGCTCAGTTCATCACAAATTAATCTCAACTTCGCACTGTCTACTTGGTAGACTCGAAAGCAGCACCTGCAGAGCGATGTTTTCGATGCGATCACACAAAAATTTTAACCCTTAATTCCCCACTTGTAAAAAAATTGTTTTTGCGGATTTTTTAATCAAATTTAGATATATTTTGAAAAATTTATAGGATATTTGGACAGAAGGTACCTCAAAGGCCCTATTACAGTCTGTCAGTTTAAGAATGGTCTTTCCAAGGGCCACACTAGTGCTATCTGCGTCAGCAGAATCTGTCTATAAGCCCAATCTTGTAGGAGTAAAAGAAGAAAACTCGAAAAAATCTTTGGTGGGATGTGGGGTTCTGTTATTTCTCATAAAGTACAGAACCAAGGAATGAGGTGGAGAAGGTTCACTTCATGTAGTGATCTGTGTTGCTTTAGACAGTGGCGTCATCTCTGACGAGGAAATTCAACTAATAGTCTACAAGATGAGAAATGAGGGTAGAAAGTACCTTGAAGGCCCTATTAAAGTATGTCAAATCGAGAATTATTTAGTTTTTATTATAACGTTTTCTTAATCGATATCATCTCAACGGCTATCCGTTTTGTTTTAAAAGTTCATAAACTATTGCAAGAAAAATCGGACTTCCTGAAAGATACCTCAGGATATTAAGGGTTAAATCCCATCGAAATTATCCCAACGGATTTTGCGATGCGATGCGGCCAGCCTCTTGTGTGCGCTTATCTTTCGGAAGCACATCAAAGTGCTTCTAAACTCTAATCGATGAACCAAAAAATATCGCATTTGATCAACTTAATTTTGAACGGTGATCAGGCTTTCTTCAATCACTGAACGTTCATTTGCGATTTGTTTCTGTTTTCATCCATTCCTACTTCAAGTCCTAGTAGGGACTCAACGATTGACCCTACAAATCTCCGGGTGGCCTCATTGGATTTTAAAATTGCAGCCCCTATTTTTCATCCCTTAGGAGTGATTGATTATGACCAAAAGCCTCCGAACGACGCCCATGTACAAAAATCTATCAAAATTGGTCAATGTAACTACAGAAAATACATCGGGCTGACGGAAAATATTTTTATTTGATTTTGGTTTATTATTTTCAATAATGAACTTTGGAATCGACCAAGAAAATTTTTTTTTAACCCACCCTCAAAATTTGATGGTTTACGTTTCATGGTATGTTGAATCCAAAAATCGAATAAAATTCCCGCCGTATGCGGCACTTTCCTCACTTATCATTGACCGATTTTAATTAAATTTGGTATGTGGGCTCCATTTGGGGTCTAGTTGTGCCCCGAAGCTTTTGGTTGATGTAGGTCACTTTTAAGGGTTGAAAAATAAGGGTTGCAATTTTGAAAACGCCCTAACTAGGAAAATTTTGATATAAAGGTATTGTTATTCCATGATTTTAAGATAGTATTGAATTTTTGAAATTTTTAGAGACCACGCCCTATAGGACAAACCGTTCGCTCCCTTCGCTAATTTATGGGTTGCACTTGATGAGCTACCGATATGTAGCTATGATTTTGTTTACTGATTGCAGCGATGAATTTTTTGTGGCAAAAAAAAGTGTCACGAAAAATTCCTTGACCCCCAGCCAAAAGACAAATCTATGATAAACTCTATAATAAACCAAAACTTTGTTCATGAAATTCGGAAAATTTAATCGTTTTGCTCTAAAAACGCTGCAAATTATTACACAATGGTTTATTATTTTTAATTTTTCTATATAGATCACTCGTCTGCAAAGCCACCAACCATCCAACATGAAGAAAAATATCGATCGCATTTCGGTCAGCTTTAATTTGAACGGAGATTAGGCCTCTTTTGCGATTCACACTCGTGTTTTTGATTAATCGTACGTCCAAATTTTAAATTCTCGTAGTGAGCGAACGGTTTGTCCTACAGAGCTCCGGATGGTCTCTAAAAATACTAAAAATTCAATAGAATCTTAAATTGAAGGAAAAACAATACCTTTATATCAAAATTTTTTGAGTTAGGGTTTTTTTCAAAATTTCAAAATTGATTTTGGAACCCTTAGAAGTGACCTACATCAACCAAAATCTTCAGGGCAACACTAGACCCCAAATGGAGCCTACATACCAAATTTCATCAAAATCGGTCGATGCTAAGTGGCAAAAGTGTCTTGTACGGCGTACGGCGGACGGACGGCTAAATTTTGGTTTATTATTTTCAATAATGAACCTTTGGAATCGACCAAGAAAAAAAAATTGTAACACCCCCTCAAAATTGATGGTTTACGTTTCAAGGTCCGTAAAATCCAAAAATCGAATAAAATTTGGCCGTCCGTCCGCCGTACGCCGTCCGCCGTACGCGGCACTTTCCTCACTTATCATTGACCGATTTTGAATGAAATTTGGTATGTGGGCTCATTTGGGGTCTAGTTGTGCCCCGAAGCTTTTGGTTGATGTAGGTCACTTTTAAGGGTTGCAAAACATAAGGTTTGCAATTTTGAAAACGCCCTAACTCAGGAAAATTTTGATATAAAGGTATTGTTATTCCATGATTTAAGATAGTATTGAATTTTTGAAATCTTTAGAGACCCCGCGGAGCTCCTGTAGGACAAACCGTTCGCTCCCTTCGATAATTTATGGGTTGGACTTGATGAGCTACCGATATGTAGCTATGAATTTGTTTACAGATTTCAGCGATGAATTTTTTGTGGCAAAAAAAAAGTGTCACGAAAAATTCCTTGACCCCCAGCCAAAAGACAAATCTATGATAAACTCTATAATAAACCAAAAGTTTGTTCATGAAATTCGGAAAATTTAATCGTTTTGCTCTAAAAACGCTGCAAATTATTACACAATGGTTTATTATTTTTAATTTTTCTATATAGATCACTCGTCTGCAAAGCCACCAACCATCCAACATGAAGAAAAATATCGATCGCATTTCGGTCAGCTTTAATTTGAACGGAGATTAGGCCTCTTTTGCGATTCACACTCGTGTTTTTGATTAATCGTACGTCCAAATTTTAAATTCTCGTAGTGAGCGAACGGTTTGTCCTACAGAGCTCCGGATGGTCTCTAAAAATACTAAAAATTCAATAGAATCTTAAATTGAAGGAAAAACAATACCTTTATATCAAAATTTTTTGAGTTAGGGTTTTTTCAAAATTTCAAAATTGATTTTGGAACCCTTAGAAGTGACCTACATCAACCAAAATCTTCAGGGCAACACTAGACCCCAAATGGAGCCTACATACCAAATTTCATCAAAATCGGTCGATGCTAAGTGGCAAAAGTGTCTTGTACGGCGTACGGCGGACGGACGGCTAAATTTTGGTTTATTATTTTCAATAATGAACCTTTGGAATCGACCAAGAAAAAAAAATTGTAACACCCCCTCAAAATTGATGGTTTACGTTTCAAGGTCCGTAAAATCCAAAAATCGAATAAAATTTGGCCGTCCGTCCGCCGTACGCCGTCCGCCGTACGCGGCACTTTCCTCACTTATCATTGACCGATTTTGATGAAATTTGGTATGTGGGCTTCATTTGGGGTCTAGTTGTGCCCCGAAGATTTTGGTTGATGTAGGTTACGTCTAAGGGTTCCAAAACAAATTTTGAAATTTTGAAAACGCCCTAACTCAAAAAATTTTGATATAAAGGAATTGTTTTTCCTTCAATTTAAGATTCTATAGAATTTTTAAAATTTTTTGAGACCACCCGGAGCTCTGTAGGACAAACCGTTCGGTCCCTACGAGTACTTGAAGGTTTTCCTTCGATAAATCAGAATCACGAGTGTGAATTGCAAAAGAGGCCTAATCTCCGTTCAATTTAAAGCTGACCGAAATGCGATCGATGTTTTTCTTCATGTTGGATGGTTGGTGGCTTTGCAGACGAGTGATCTACATAGAAAAATAAAAAATAATAAACCACTGTGTAATAATTTGCAGCGTTTTTATTCGATTTTTGTACTCTACGTACCTTGAAACGTAAACCATCAAATTTTGAGGGGTGTTAAAAAATTCTTTTTCTTGGTCGATTCCAAAGGTTCATTATTGAAAGTAATAAACCAAAAAAATCTGATTTCCACAGCCATTTCCACAACAGCTGAAAGGACTGTTGAGAATCTCTCCAAGAAGGAGTTATAACGTGCTCCATATTTTACCTATTCTTCCTGAGAACAATACAAGCAACCGATATTTTGACAGGGGGAATGTGAAGTAGAATAATGAGTTGTGGTGAGAGGTTTGAGAGAGTGGAATATTTCAACTCCTAGCAATATGTTCAGGAAAAACGCTAAAAATTATTACACAAAGGTTTATTATTTTTCTGTAGAGATCACTCGCCTGTAAAGAACACAGCTTTGTCATTGCCACTACCTACCAACAATATTTTCGCATCACAATCAAGTTTATTTTGAAGAAATAACGCTTCACACTCAACTCGAAGTAATGAGTTGGGAGTGCCTTCATCAGGAAACTTGAATACTGGTTTCTAGGAACGTGAAACTGAGTACAACTCGAATAATCGAACAACGAGCACATTTTGGTCAGCTAAAATTTAAGCGAGAGATTAGGCTTCTTATGTGATTCACGCTCGTGTTTCTGATTTAACTAAGTCCAACCCATGAGTTCTTATAGGGAGCGAACGGTTAGTCCTACATAGCTCCGAGTGGTCTCATTCGATTCTAAAAATTCAATACTATTTTAAATTGAATTAAAAAACAATACGTTTATATTGAAAGTTTTTGAGCTAGGGCGTTTTGAAAATTTCAACCCATATTTTTCAACCCTTAAAAGTGACTGACATCAACCGAAAGCTTTGCGGCACAACTAAATTCCGAATGGTATACCAAATTTCATCAAAATCAGTAGCGAAAGTTCCGCGTTCGGCGGACGGACAGAAACATTTTTATTCGATTTTCGGATTCTACGTACCTTGGAACAAATTATGATGGGGGGACGCGGGCTTCCCCCCCCCCCCCCCCCGGAGAGACGCGAAGCACCGAGTTTTTTAATGTATTTTAGATATGTTGCTAGGGATAACATAACTTTTGTATTATACCTAAATACGACTAAAGATTCTGCACTAAATTTGGCTGAAACATGTTCCATATTTTTGTCATTTACGCCATAGATAGCATCTGGAGGTCCACGGGGGCTTGCCCCCTGGCGAGACGTGATTCTCTTGGTCGATTCATGAGGTTCATTATTGAAAATAAATAAACCAAAATTTAAACGGAGATTAGGCTTCTTTTGCGTTTCACAATCGTGTTTCTGATTTATCATAAGTCCAACCTTTAAATTCTCATAGGGGAGCGAACGGTTGGTCCCACGGAGCTCTGGGTGGTCTCATTCGTTTCTAAAAATTTAATACTATTTCAAATTGATGAAATTAATACCTTTACATCAAATTGTTTAAGCAAGGGCGTTTTCAAAATTTCAACCTTTAATTTTCAACTCTTGGAAGTGACTGACATTAACCAAAAGCTTCGGGGCACAACTAGACTTCAAATACCAAATTTCATCAAAATCGGTCCATCAAAACTAAGGAAAGTGCCGCGAATGGCGGACGGACGGCCAAATTTTGGTTTAATATTTTCGATAATGAACACTTAGAATCGAACTAGAAAAAAAAAATACCCCCCCTCAAAATTTGTTGGTTTACGTTTGAAGGTAAGTAGATTGCGAAAATCAAATTAAGACGTTGCAAATTATTACACAAAGGTTTATTATTTTTCTATATAGATCACTCGTCTGCAAAGAAAACGGCTTTGCCATTGTTACCACCAACCAACAAGAAGAAAAACATCGATCGCATTTCGGTCAGATAAAATTTGAACGGAGATTAGGCCTCTTTTGCGATTCACACTCGTGTTTCTGATTTATTGTAGGAACGTGTTATGGCGGTAGTACCTATGGTTGGTGGGTGACAGTGACAAAGTCGAGTTCTTTGCAGACGAGTGATCAATGGAGAAAAATAATAAACCTTTGGGTAATAATTTGCAGAGTTTACGTAAACGAAAAAGTATTGATACTTATTGTAGTATTGATATAATATATCAATATTATATATTGTATATTATATTATTGTATATTATATATTGTATATTATATCGTAGTATCGATACTTTTTTTCCGGTATCGGAGGCGATACTTTTTCACTTCTCACATTAGATAAAATGCTATCTACTGCTTCCGAGTCTACCAAAGTAGCGGAAGCTTCGTTTTCACTTTTCAAGGATGAAAAAAAAAAGTTCTCCAAAATCAAAATTTGCGGAGTTTACGTAAACGAAAAAGGATACTTTTTTACTTCTCACATTAGATAAAATGCTATCTATTGCTTCCGAGTCTACCAAAGTAGCGGAAGCTTTGTTTTCACTTTTCAAGGATGAAAAAACAAAGTTCTCCAAAATCAAAATTTTCACTCGCGTTTTGCGTTTTAGACCTTTCTGAACAATTTTGGTTCCGTGTCTGTGTGTCTGTCTGTCTGTGTGTCTGTGTATCTGTGTGTCTGTCATGAATTCCTTGTAACGCGCATAACTATACGAAGTTATTGTCAGATTTCGATGAAATTTTCAGGGATTGTGCGGGTTGGTGTGTAGACGGTCCCCTATGAAAATCATCATCCCCGGACTGATAGAAGCGACTGCGCATGCGCAAACGTGAATTCCTTGAAACGGCTATAACTTCTACATTTTCCATCTGATTTCAATGAAAATTTCAGAGATGTTACAGATGAGTATTTAGATGGTCCCCTATGAAAATCATCATCCCCGGACTGATAGAAGCGACTGCGCATGCGCAAATGTGAATTTCCTTGTAACGGCCATAACTTCTACATTTTCCATCCGATTTCAATGAAATTTTCAGGGATTGTGCGGATTAGATTGTAAATGGTCCCCTATGAAAATCATCACTCCCGTACTGATAGTAGCCGATGCGCATGCGCGAACGTAAAATCCGTGTAACAGCCGTGCGTACGTCACTATCTCAAATTTCACACTTTCAGCTGTCAGGCGCCCGTAGCACATTCGCAGCGATTTAAACTAGCCACCAAGGGGTCATGGGTACGACTCTCAGCCGTAACAAGAAATTTTTTCATATTTTTAGTAGTGACACTTACATTTTTCATCCGAATTTGATGAAATTTTCTAGGATTATCCAGAGTAGCGTGTAGATGGTCCCCTATGAGGGTAGTGAAAGGTACTTAGAGATTGGTGTTTTGAGATTAACTACTACCTATGCATCGGATCATCTATATAATCGGGTTATGGATACGAGGAAGCTATGTGCCACACCCACTTGGCAGACTTTTTTTTTATCTCTCACATTAGATGAAAGTCTCGAATTTTAGTAGGTACCTCTTTCTCTACGTAGATTGTTGGGAGACCAACCACTTCAACAAACTAAACAAATATGATGTCCACCACCTCCAGCTCTCTAGGTTAACCTGATGTCCTCCATCATCTAGGAAGGACTACCAAAATGTTAACCCAACCAAGTGCAATACGAAAACAAGTGCCTAAACAAAAACGCTGCAAATTATTACACAATGGTTTATTATTTTTCTATATAGATCACTCGTCTCCAAATCACCAACCATCCAATATGAAGAAAATAGAGAAAAAAAAAAAAATCAAAATCACCAACCATTGATTGCATTTTGGTCAGCTCTAATTTGAACGGAGATTAGGCCTCTTTTGCGATTCACACTCGTGTTTTGATTCATATATATATATATATTTCAATATAAACCCTTAAATTTTCGTAGCGAGCGAACGGTTTGTCCTACAGAACTCCGCGTGGTCTCAAAAAATTCTAAAAATTCTATAAAATCTTAAATTGAAGGAAAAACAATACCTTTATATCAAAATTTTTTGAGTTACGGCGTTTTCAAAATTTCAAAATTGATTCTGGAACCCTTAGAAGTGACCTACATCAACCAAAAGCTTCGGGGCACAACTAGACCCCAAATGGAGCCTACATACCAAATTTCATCAAAATCGGTCAATGCTAAGTGGCAAAAGTGCCGCGTACGGCGGACGGCGGACGGCGGACGGCGTACGGCGTACGGCGGACGGACGGCCAAATTTTTATTCGATTTTTGGATTCTACATACCTTGAAACGTAAACCATCAAATTTTGAGGGGGTGTTAAAATTTTTTTTTCTTGGTCGATTCCAAAGGTTCATTATTGAAAATAATAAACCAAAAATGAGTGATTTATTGTTTTGTTCATTCTATATTACGAGTTTATTGTTCTCGTAATTATTATCCTCACGATGGAGAGATGTTTATTTATTTTTTTTATTGTACAAACGGGCGAGCCCAATTACAAAGTAAGTAAAAAAAGATCGGAAATAGCAATCATGCATTTAGTGGAAAAGAGAAAAAAAAGTAGTGATAAAAAGAATAACGTCTTGTAGGTTGGCAATTACACAAAAAGGATGAAACAAAAAAGGCACTGTGAAAAAGTAAAAAAGTAAAACTCACTTAGATGGGGGGAAAATATGACAGATTTAGGGGTGTCTAATAAAAAGGTGAAGAATTGATGACAGTCTTGAATTCGTTGAAAGAGCTGGTGAACATATCGAGGTCTTGATAGAGGGATAAAAGATGATTTGCTAGGCGTGGTATTCTGTGGAGTGGACGGTGTTGAAGATAGTTGTACGGGGAGAATGAGACGAAGAATGGGTGAGAGAGGCGCGTGGAGACTTGAGGAACCCTGAAGTTTAACCCAGACAGAAGGTCGGGCGAGGAGATCCTGTTGTGGAGCAGCTTGTGCAGGAAAGACATGTCTGCCAGCAGTCGGCGCTTCTCCAACGTTTGAAGGCGGCATCTACCAAGGAGAGCGTCGTAGTCGATTTCATCCCCAGGAATACCAAGCTTGTAGGCTACGTAACGGAGAAATCGCCGCTGAACTCTATCCAGGGTATACTTACGGGTGGCATAAAAGGGAGACCATACCTACTTGAGAATCATACTCCAGTTTTGGTAGCACCAAGGCCTTGTATAGAAGCACAATTGGCTCAACCGTAGTGAACTCTCTAGTGTTCCTCTTGATAAAACCCAGGGTTCTCATCGCGCCAGCCGCAGCAATCTCGACATGCTTGTTGAAATTGAGCTGCTTATCACAGATGACTCCCAGATCCTTATCTCCTTAACTCTCAAGAGAGGGGCACCACAGAGGTGATAGTTGTGAGTCAGGTGATATAACTCGCTTCTATGGAAAGATATAACTGAGCACTTAGCAGGGTTTAGAAATAGGTGGTTATCTGAACACCAAGCCTCCAAAAGACGAACAGACTCTTGCAGGGCAACAAAACTCTCACTGATAGAGAGAAAAAAAAGGCATTTTCACACATTTTTGTGAAAGTATCAAAACGTATCGATACTTCAAAATATCGATACTTTTTGAAAGTATCGTATCGATACTTTTTGATACTCTCTAGATGTATCGATAAGATATTATATCGATACTTTTGAAGTATCGGACATCCCTAACGTAAACCATCACATTTTGAGGGGGTTACGATTTTCTTCTTGGTCAATTCCAAAGATTCATTATATTATTTAAAATAATAAACCCAAACAATGATTTGAGACATTTAACGCCCTTCTTACAGCTCCTCCTCGATCGCCACCCAAAATTATGCCGCTGGTTCTGCTGAAATAGGATTTAACTGCTGTTCAACTCCCATTATTTACTCATTGGAGGCGAGAGCGGTATAATGACGAAATGAAAACCGAAGGGAGAGGAAGGCGAGCAGCGCTCCATTGTAGGCCGGGCAGGTATTGTTCAGCCGGCAACTTCCTCCGAGCTTTGTTACGCCGCGGTTCAACTCGGCGAGGCAGGAAAACGGGGTTCGCCCTCGCTGGAATTCGACAACCTCGTTAAACAAGGTAATTAGCTTGGGGTTGCGGGAGGGCGAACGCCCACGAACGCCGACCGAGGAGTTTACGAGCGGTTCAGGCGCACACTGAGACGAGCGCGGAACGAACTGAGCGCTCTCAAGTTTCAGGAGCCAAACGTAAACACCATCGCGATTGACTGGCTAAAAGGCTTCGGCCGCCCTCGATTGGGCTTCGAGGGTAGTTGGGGACAAGACTCAAGAGTCAAGTTTTATTATTTTGAACCTTTGGAATCAACCCAGACAATTTTTTTTTTTTACCACCCCTCACAATTTGTTGGTTTACGTTTCAAGGTACGTAGAATCCAAAAATCGAATAAAAACGCTGCAAATTATTATTTTTCTATATAGATCACTCGTCTGCAAAGAACACAGCTTTGCCATTGTTACCACCAACCAACTTGAAGAAAAACATTTGAACGGGTGTAATTTATAGAAAGAACTACTAGCTTCGAGGTTTTGGTGAACTGTCGGTTCGTATATTATCATACTTAATAATAGTGACTAAGGAACATGAATAATTAGTGGATGTACATCAAACAAAGGGGATTTTGCGATTCACACTCGTGTTTCTGATTTATCGTAAGTCCAACCTCTAAATTCTCGTAAGCAGCGAACGGTTTGTCCTACAGGGCCCCGCGTGGTCTTAAAAAATTCTATACTATCTTAAATTGATGGAAAAACAATACCTTTATATCAAAATTTTTTCAGTTAGGGCGTTTTCAAAATTTCCAACCTTACTTTCCAACCCTCAAAAGTGACCTAAATCAACAAAAATCTTCGGGGCACAACTAGACCCCAAATGGAGCCCACATACCAAATTTCATCAAAAACCTCCCCGCGGCCTTACTCTTGCTCTTGCTCTACATGCAGCTTAATGATCTTGGACGTTGGTCTCTTGAGAGTTCCGTAAGCTGTTTTCACAAGGGCTGCTCTCACGAGTCCATCTTTACCTCGGGTGACTTCTACGATTCGACCTCGAATCCATTTGCCGCGGATGTAGCCGTCCTCCCCTAACACCACCAAATCGCCCACTTTTATTGGTGCAGCGGGTACTAACCATTTGCTTCTTCCAGCTAGTGTCGGTTTGTATTCCTTCAACCACCTCTTCCAAAAGTGATCAGCTAATTGTTGAGACCTTCTCCATAGGGTTTTGAGGCAGATGTCAGCCGGAATCGGCCCACACATTGGTCTTCCACCACGATCCCCTATCAAGAAGTGGCTTGGCGTTAAACATGTCTGATCCCTCGTTTCTAGTTTGGCATGCGTTTTTCCAACCTCCCGCTTGTCCTAATGCGACCACTTTCGACTGGACCCAGTCATTGAAGATGGCCAAGCTTATGGGGTTTTGATGTCCCAATCCTACGACGAATTCACCCCACTGCAATCTCAAATTCACATTCAATTTGTCCACTAACGCCTCCAGAATAGCTGGGTTGAATAGGTATTCTGTTCTCCCTATCGAAGTAATAGTTACAACAGTATTTTCGATTTCGCATGCGATTTCGTCCAATCCCTTTACCCTTCTTCTCCCATTTTTGTGACATTTTCCAACTTTGATAATACTTCGCGCGCAATTGAGTCGGGCATGCCATATCTTCTTTTTAGCCTGTCTATAATCTTTGGTAATCCTCCTGGCAAGAATAGTAGTGCTCCAACGCACTCTTTAGCAGTATCTTTTAAAGCCTTTTGTAGTCTCAGCAAATTTTCGTCGTCACTGTATTGTCCCATTGCTGTCGATCGCACATAGGGCCACTGAGCAGGGTCCCCTTCAAATATTGGGAGTTCATAGGGAACCTTTTTCCTCGCAACCAGCCCCTTCATTTCCTGGACGGTGTTATTCGAGCTATTTGCTATTTGTAGATTGGTACTTATTTTGCGTTCTCTTGCTTGGGGACCATCTCCCACTCTACCTTCATCTCGAGCTTCTTGGTATCGACACGAGCTTGCATTGCTCTGGTTGGTTTGTCCTTGACTCCCTATGATATTTCTCACACAATCTTTCGTTCTCACGCTGCTCCTGTGTTGACCAGTATTGGAGCGTACTTCCTCTTCTTCTATTTCCGCTTCAAGGGCTAATTCTCTTCTGAACCTTTCATCTTCTCTTCTATCCATCATTCTTTCATGTTCAATTAATCTTCTTTCCCTCTCTGATCTTGCTCCCTCATTACTTGACTTACAAGAACCTCTTTCACTTTTTCCTTCCATCTTGAACTTTAGTACCGATCGGTTCTTTTGCTCGATGGACCACAATTGTAATTTATAGAAAGAACTACTCGCTTCGAGGTTTTGGTGAACTATCGGTTCGTATATTATCATACTTAATAATAGTAACTAAGGAACATGAATAATTAGTGGATGTACATCAAACAAAGGGGATTTTGCGATTCACACTCGTGTTTCTGATTTATCGTAAGTCCAACCCCTAAATTCTCGTAAGCAGCGAACGGTTTGTCCTACAGGGCTCCGCGTGGTCATAAAAAATTCTAAAAATTCTATACTATCTTAAATTGATGGAAAAACAATACTGTTGAATCATCAAAACTTAACTTCCCTCGACCGGGGATCGATCTCCTATCGTCCGACTCAACTATATTTACACTTCTGAGGCGGAGCTCGTTACCACTGAGCTAAGGAAGCGAATGGACAGAAATGCGAAGAGGTCGCTGATCACAACATCTCCCCCCCCATTAGGAAATCTCAGGTACTCCGTTACCTAGTCAGGGAGGTGAGGGGCAGCTTTGGCCGGCGTTTTCCAACCCAGTGAGAACGCGCTATTTTTGACTGGCTTCGGAGTTTTTTGTTATTGTTCCTTATTGACGGGGCGGGGGATCTGCTGACCTCAACGTTTGTCCGAATAGGCGGTGGCTCGACTCGTGTCTTGGGAGGGAGTTGTTTTGATGACCCAATCTTTTAATGAATTAATGTTTCTCTGAGAAATGCTAAGGAGACAATTCGTGTCCGGTATGACTGTGCCACAATGTTGAATCATCAAAAATTAACTTCTCTCGACCAGGGATCGATCTCCTATCGTCCGACTAAACTATATTTACACTTCTTAGTCGGAGCTCGTTACCACTGAGCTAAGGAAGCGAAATGGACAGAAATGCGAAGAGGTCGCTGATCACAATACCTTATATCAAAATTTTTTGAGTTAGGGCATTTTCAAAATTTAAAACCTTATTTTTCAACCCATGGAAGTGACCTACATCAACAAAAATCTTCGGCGCACAACTAGACCCCAAATGGAGCCTACATACCAAATTTCATCAAAATCGGTCGATGCTAAGTGGTGAAAGTGCCGCGTACGGTGTACGGCGGACGAACGGCATAATTTTTATTCGATTTTCGGATCCTACGTACCTACCTTGAAACGTAAACCAACAAATTTTGAGGGGGGGGGGTTAAACTTTTTTTTCTTGTTATTATTAATATTATTAAGGGGGGGGGGGGGTTACTATTTCTTTTTTTTTACGCTACAAATGAAAAAATGACGGTTTACTATTTTCCTGTGAGGACACCCGTCGGCGAAAGATCGCATTTGGTTGATCTGCTGAAATTCGCCTCTCTTTCATAATATGAAACATATTATGTGAACGTTCATTTGCGATTCGCACTCGTGCTTCTGATTCATCAATCGTCCAACCTACGGGGGAAGGGAGGCAAGAACCTCAGTACAACGTCCCGAAGAGGCTAGTTTAGGTAGGTCCAATGGACAACTGTATGTCGGGGGGGGTCCTCAGCTAAAAGACACTACTAACACGTGGGTGTGATAAATTTAACAATAATTGATCGGCTAGGTAATTTCATCCAGTTTTAAAAGTGCCGCGTACGGCGGACGGACGGGCAAATTTGTATTCGATTTTTGGATTCTACGTACCTTGAAACGTAAACCAACAAATTTGGAGGGGGTGTTAAAAAAAAAATTTCTTGGTCGATTCCAAAGGTTCACTATTGAAAATAATAAACCAAAATCGAATACAAATCATTTTCAGCTATAAATGTTAAGTAAAAATTTGAGGATCCACAGCTTTGTCAAATCAATCCAAAATTGAGCTAAATAGACCATCACATCATGAAAAATTCAAGTAAATCACGATGCCGTTGGTCCGATATTGACTAATTTCAGGGACCTCCTCAGGGCTAACCAGCATCAACCCTAAAAATGTTATCAACATTGGACTCTGATTTTGAACAATTATGCCCAGAACAAGGATTGACAACAGACAGACGAGGACCCAAAATCCCTCAAAAAGCTCTAAATCGCAAAATGCCGAATTTCGTAAACTCTCTGAAAACGGTTGTATCGATGTTATAGATTGTATTAATCTTGGAAAATACTATAATGGAAAAACCGTGATCTTCACCGGTTGATTCTTACTGAAAAATAATAAACCGTTTTGTAACAATTCGGAGCGTTTTTTCATTAATCTTCAGCGGTAAACAATATATTGGGTATTAAGGTATTATTTCGTAGTACCTACTGTCTATTTCTCTTCTTACATATATCAAGACATAGCAAGTGACGACGAGTTCATTTTTGAACTTTTCTCTCAATAGCTGGAGAAATAATTGTTAAAGGGCGAGGAGAAAAGCTAATTAAAAGGACTTCTGACAGGTTAAATACATTACCGTTGTCCATCGCCTTCAGGAAAATTTTCAAGGGTCTAAATTAGTGCCAAAAGAGACGAAAATAGCCATTTTTTCGCATTTTATGGGTGAGAAAAGTGTAGTGAATTCAGGAAACCTTGTATTCAGGTCAAAACACTTTTTCCAATGTTCTCAATTCTCCTATCTATGGATCAAATAATGCTATCTCAGCCATTTGTTTCGTCTCTCATCTCTTTCTAAACAGGGTGTTACATTTCATAACGCTCACAGGCCAGGAATCGATTCTAGAGTCCATGGCGAAAAACGCCACTCAGTAATTTTTGGAGGCTTCGTTTGCGAGTTATTTCACTTTTAAGATTTTTTCATGATTTTGACCTTAACTCTGTAAAATGACTAAAACCCCCGAATTTTCATACAAATTCAAATCTTATTACATCGTTGGAAAGAGCGTAAAATTTCAAAACAAGAGACAAAAAATTGGTCAAATTTTGGATATCTTAAATTTTTTTAAACGCTCATAGGTTCTGTAATCCGGTACGAGAATTTTTACCTGTAGGCCTAAAAGATAAGCCAAAATCTTATCTTTCCAACGGTCTAGTCATTATCATTTTTAAACACGGATTTATCACAGAAATTTGTGTTTGAACGCGGAAAAACGTGAATTTTTTCAAAGGAATCAGCGCTCCGGCTTAGACGATCTGAGGGGTTTCGGGAGGCTGATTCCGTTGAAAAAATTCACGTTTTTCCGCGTTCAAACACAAATTCCTGTGATAACCACCACTTTCAAAATAGAAATGACTAGACCGTTGGAAAGCTGAGATTTTTGCGCATCTGTTAGGCCTACAGGTAAAAATTTACTTGTCGGATTACAGAACCTACTATAAGCGTTTGGAAAAAGTTAAGATTTCCAAGATTTGGCCAATATATCGTTTCAAGTCCAATTTTCACCTGTTTTTCAGATTTGAAACATGGGTTTTTTCCATCAAGGAGTTTTGAAATTTTACGCTCTTTCCAACGGTGTAATAAGATTTGAATTTGTATGGAAATTCGGGGAGTTATAGCCGTTTTACTGAGATAAGGTCAAAATCACGAAAAAATCTTAAAAGTAAAATTACTTGAAAACGAAGCCTCCAAAAAAATTTCTAAGAGGCAAGTTTTTGCTGGAAATGAGGTTTAAATGAGCTGTGACTGTTATGAAATGTAACACCCGGTATAAATATTATTGATTGTGTGTCGCCTGTCTCTGTTTCTAATCATCATCAACGCTAAACGGTTTTCCGCGAGCGGTGAAAGGGTTTCTTGTGAGTTTATATTCTATAATATTTTGATCTAAAACCTTTTCAGTCGTCATTCATTGTGGAATCGAATAACTATCACAGGGTTGTCAGCAGTACTGTCATACTGTATGGATTGGATGTCGTCAGTAATGGAAAGGTAGATTACTTCCCAACACTCCAACACAAGCTGCCATCTATAACTGCAATTCGTTGTTTTTAGTTTATTATTTTCAATAATAAGCCGTTGGAATCGAGCAAGAAAAAAAAATGTTTAACCCCCCTCAAAATTTGATGTTTTACGTTTCAAGGTACGTAGAATACGAAAATCGAAAAAAAACGCTGCAAATAATTGCTCAAAGGTTTATTATTTTCTGTATACTCGTAGATCACCCTTCTGTATAGATCACTGGTTCTCCATCAATAGCACCTACCACCATTTGTATTCTCCCTTGACCTTCCCTCTCAAATTTCAGCTTCCTGCGTTCAATAGGATTGAAAATGACTTCAGAGCTCACTCAGCTGATCAGTGATCTGAAGAGTGAAGAAGATCTCCTCGAATGCTGAAGACGCCTGGAAGAGCACTTCCATTCAATAGGATTGAAAATGGCTTCGGAGCTCACTCACCTGATCTGTGATCTGAGGAGTGTAGAAGATCTCCTCGAATGCTGGAGACGCATGGAAGAGCACTTCCATTCAATAGGATTGAAAATGGCTTCGGAGCTCACTCAGCTGATCTGTGATCTGAGGAGTGAAGAAGATCTCCTAGAATGCTGGAGACGCATGGAAGAGCACTTCCATTCAATAGGATTGAAAATGGCTTCGGAGCTCACTCAGCTGATCAGTGATCTGAAGAGTGAAGAAGCCTTTGAGCATTGATTTGCAGCGTTTTTTACCCACCAACATTTTTTGTACCTACCAGCTAGGTACTACCTACCACACCATACTGGCTTCACACCTTCACAATCAAGTTTATTGGAAAGAACTAAACGCTTCACACTCGATTGGAAAAATAGAGAGCTTCATAAGGAAATTTGATTACTGGTTACGCAGAAGGCAAAACTGTATACAAATCGAAGAAATGAACAGCGATCGCATTTTAGTCAGATAAAATTTGAACGGCGACTAGACCTCTTTTGCGATTCACACTCATGATTCTGTTTTATCGAAGGAAAACCTTCAAGTACTCGTAGGGACCGAACGGTTTGTCCTACAGAGCTCCGGGTGGTCTCAAAAATTTTTAAAAATTCAATACTATTTAAAATTGGTGAAAAAACGATACCTTTATTTCGAGAGTTTTCGAGCTAGGGCACTCTTCAAAATTTCAACCCTTATTTTTCACCCCTTAGAAGTGACCTACATCAACCAAAAGCTTTGCGGCACAACTAGACCCCAGATGGAGCCCATATACCAAATTTGAACCAAATCGGTCCAGTGTTGCTAAGAAAAGTGCCGCGTACGGCGGACGGACGGAAATTTTTTTATTCGATCTTCGTATTCTACGTACCTTGAAACGTAAAACATCAAATTTTGAGGGGGGGGGGGGTTAAAAATTCATTTTTCTTGCTCGATTCCAAAGGCTTATTATTGAAAATAATAAACCAAAAATTTCCGTCCGTCCGCCGTACGCGGCACTTTTCTTAGCAACACTGGACCGATTTGGTTCAAATTTGGTATATGGGCTCCATTTGGGGTCTAGTTGTGCCGCGAAGCTTTTGGTTGATGTAGGTCACTTCTAAGGGGTGAAAATTAAGGGTTGAAATTTTCAAGAGTGCCCTAGCTCGAAAACTCTCGAAATAAAGGTATCGTTTTGGTTTATTATTTTCAATAATGAACCTTTGGAATCGACCAAGAAAAAAAAATTTTTAACACCCCCTCAAAATTTGATGGTTTACGTTTCAAGGTACGTAGAATCCAAAAATCGAATAAAAATTTGGCCGTCCGTCCGCCGTCCGCCGTACGCCGTACGCCGTCCGCCGTCCGCCGTACGCGGCACTTTTGCCACTTAGCATTGACCGATTTTGATGAAATTTGGTATGTAGGCTCCATTTGGGGTCTAGTTGTGCCCCGAAGCTTTTGGTTGATGTAGGTCACTTCTAAGGGTTCCAAAATCAATTTTGAAATTTTGAAATCGCCCTAACTCAAAAAATTTTGATATAAAGGTATTGTTTTTCCTTCAATTTAAGAATCTTTAGAATTTTTAGAATTTTTTGAGACCACGCGGAGCTCTGTAGGACAAACCGTTCGCTCCCTACGAAAATTTAAGGGTTTATATTGAAATATATATATATAAATCAAAATACGAGTGTGAATCACAAAAGAGGCCTAATCTCCGTTCAAATTAGAGCTGACCAAAATGCAATCAATTGGTTGGTGATTTTGTAGACGAGTGATCTATATAGAAAAATAATAAACTATTGTGTAATAATTTGCAGCGTTTTTCACCAATTTTAAATAGTATTGAATTTTAAAAAATTGTTGAGACCATCCGGTGCTCTGTAGGACAAACCGTTCGGTCCCTACGAGTACTTGAAGGTTTTCCTTCGATAAAACCGAATCATGAGTGTGAATCGCAAAAGAGGTCTAATCTCCATTCAAATTTTATCGGACTAAAATGCGATCGCTGTTCATTTCTTCGATTTGTATACAGTTTTGCCTTCTGCGTAACCAGTAATCAAATTTCCATATGAAGCTTTCTATTTTTCCAATCGTGTGAAGCGTTTAGTTCTTTCTAATAAACTTGATTGTGAAGGTGTGAAGCCAGTATGGTGTGGTAGTTAGTACCTAGCTGGTAGGTAAAAAAAATGTTGGTGGGTAAAAAAACTCGGCGCTTTGTGCCTCGGCGGGGGATCCGCCCCCCTGCACCCCCCGGTTTATTTCTTTTTCCATACTCTGTATGAAATCATAGGAACACAGAATGTGGATGCTAGTCATCCGTTAAATAAAAAACAACAATAATAAATGTGGAGTCTTTGGCAATAATAAAATAAATAATTGTTAGACATTTAATTTGGTCTAAAACCCTATAAATGTTATATAAATAAATATGTAACTACAAGAAAAATACTATATAAATTGAGAGCTTTCCAACGAATGGTGAACAATTTCTGTGCAATGAACACTGCGGGAGTTCTATTTCCTTACCAACGGCATGGTTGCACGTGAAAATCATTATAAAAGGCGCGTAACGGTTTTTTCTGTCGCTTTTTTCTGTTTTTTTTTTCGGTAGGTCATCGCAAAAACACATTCTGTGTTAAAACGCTTCAAATCATTGCTCAAAGGCTTCTTCACTCTTCAGATCACTGATCAGCTGAGTGAGCTCCGAAGCCGTTTTCAATCCTATTGAATGGAAGTGCTCTTCCAGCATTCGAGGAAATCTTCTTCACTCCTCAGATCACTGATCAGCTGAGTGAGCTCCAAAGCCATTTTCAATCCTATTGAATGGAAGTGCTCTTCCAGGCGTCTCCAGCATTCAAGGAAATCTTCTTCACTCCTCAGATCACTGATCAGCTGAGTGAGCTCTGAAGTCATTTTCAATCCTATTGAATGGAAGTGCTCTTCCAGGCGTCTTCAGCATTCGAGGAGATCTTCTTCACTCTTCAGATCACTGATCAGCTGAGTGAGCTCTGAAGTCATTTTCAATCCTATTGAACGCAGGAAGCTAAAATTTGAGAGGGAAGGTCAAGGGAGAATGCAGATGGTGGTAGGTGCTATTGATGGAGAACCAGTGATCTATACAGAAGGATGATCTATACAGAAAATAATAAACCTTTGAGCAATGATTTGCAGCGTTCTTTTTTTTCACAAACAATTTCATCACCGTATTTTCAAATGAACAGACAAGGTTCTCCAGAGACCAAGAATCTATTATAGTCTGTATTCTAAATATAC
Source organism: Apolygus lucorum (assembly GCA_009739505.2). Lineage (NCBI taxonomy): Eukaryota > Metazoa > Arthropoda > Insecta > Hemiptera > Miridae > Apolygus > Apolygus lucorum. Next base: position 25,746,108 of record CM019180.2, on the reverse strand, counting down.
CGCTCCCAGAGAGTGGGCGACGCAGCTGAAAACAAGAAGCAGAATAATAGATAAAGAACAGTTTAAGTGTATGGCCAAGGTCCTCAAGGTCCTTCTGTATTTGAGCTTTGGCCTCTGGTATAGTACGGGGGTTTATGGTTTATTCATGGACGATGACCAATCGACTCGAGGTCGATCTTATTGAGTCTCCAGCTGTACTTTCATTTTTCATGAGAGCTTTAACGATTTTGCGTACGACACGCGACTGTTCCTGTCATGTGTGAGTTGAACCGCTGAGATGTTCGAGTTTCGATGCCGGAATGGAGAAAACCAACTAAAATGCAAGTCCATTATAGGAAACCACGTGTACTAGTTAATTGATCTAAAAACGCACTGTTACTCGTGTTTTCCACAATTTACTTGTTACCACTGAGTGGCTCGGATCACATGTACATATTTTTCTTCTTTGTGCACCACATAACCGTACTCAGTCTGTTTTAAGTTTCTACAGTCTCAGAAACCAACAAATAACAACTAATATGACCTCATCCCTACCACTTTTGAGAGCCTTCAAGTGTACTTACTATAATATTCCAGACATAAAATAATGAAGAGACAAATTAGCTTAATATCTTTAACAGCTTTGAGCTGCTCTTAATTAACTTTTTCAAGGCGTTCAAAAGAGGTGTCCAAAAGCCACCAAATCGAATTTCAGCAATTAAGAACAATTTTATTGCTTACGCAGATGTAGTATGATAATGCGTGATAATGTAATGGAATAAAGTGTAAAGCACCATTACCACACGAATAATGAATTGTGGTTCATTATTTTCAATAATAAGCCTTTGGAATTGAGCAAGAAAGAAAAAATTGTAACCCCCCTTAAAAATTTGATGTTTTACGTTTCAAGGTACAAACGTTTTTGTACGTAGAATCCGAAAATCGAATAAAAATTTTCCGTCCGTCCGCCATACGCCGTACGTGGCACTTTTCATAGCAACACCGGACCGATTTGGTTCAAATTTGTTATATGGGCTCCATTTGGGGTCTAGTTGTGCAGCGAAGCTTTTGGTTGATGTCAGTCACTTCTAAGGGATGAAAATTGAGGGTTGAAATTTTCAAGAGTGCCCTAGCTCGAAAACTCTAGAAATAAATGTAATGAGACCCAACATCATTGACTCTCTAACCCCATAACAACTGATGATAAATTCATGTGTTATGATATAAGTGTTTGTTTGAATAGAATAAAGTAGGGGTGTGTCGGTCCAGGTATTTCCCTGGAACGGTTCCAACGGTTACGGTGACAAAGATGTAACCGTTCCAAATTACCGGTACAGTTCCATTACCGATACAGGGGATCAAATCCCACTCACATGGCATGGATGAAGCAGGCAGTCAAATCCCTATCGTCCTTCTTCCATGCTTATGATCTCAACTTGCAATACAATAGCATCATTTTCCTTGACAATTCGCTAAAAGGAAGGAATTTGAACAAGTGTTACAAAAGAGGCAATTTATTATAAATAATAGTTACCAAACAATTCAAGGAAAGAATTATGACGTTGTAGTTTAAGAACTTAACATGACAGTAATAAATTAATAAAACTGGAGACAACTTCCAAGCTAACCTGTCCAGAAGATAACTTCCCGCTCAAAAGCCATTCCATGAACCATTCTCAGTCCATGGAAGTAGTAAGGGCGCTTCCAGGTACAACATGGAACAGAACTGAGATCAAGATCCATGCTTACCGGTCCAGAGCCATTGAACCATTCTCTGTGATATCTTATCGGTCCGGTTACATCCATACCGGTCCAGTTCCATCCTCACCAATCAGAATGATCAGATTGATGAGATGATTGATCAGATCATTCTGATTGGTGATGATGGAACTGGACCGATAGAAAAGATTCTCTTCCCGGTCCAGAGCCATCTTAAGATATCTTATCAGTCCGTGGAACTGGACCGGTAAGGGCCGAGTTTTTGTCACTGCGTGGAACCGTTCCAACCTGATACTCGGTTCCACAGTCCCGGTACAGCTGTACCGACACACCTCTAGAATAAAGACAGATTAATTTCTACCTTGAAATGTGTCCGTGTTCTAATTACAGAAAATACTATTTAAGTTATATTCTTATAAATTCTGTGGAACATTACATTTTGGCGCAGTCGGTATCATGTTTAATCACTCCGGGACAGGTACGGGTTTCGATAATTCGATGGATTTTTCCATTTTCAACCGTTTTATTCAATGTATCCTATTTTCACCAATTTTAAATAGTATTGAATTTTTAAAAATCTTTGAGACCCCCCGGAGCTCTGCAGGACAAACCGTTCGCTCCCTACGAGTACTTAAGGGTTTCCTTCGATAAAACAGAATCACGAGTGCGAATCACAAAAGAGGTCTAATCTCCGTTCAAATTTTATCTGACTAAAATGCAATCGCTGTTCATTTCTTCGATTTGTATTCAGTTTTGCTTTCTGGGCAACCAGTAATCAAATTTCCATATGGAAGCTCTCTATTTCTTCGAATAGAGTGTGAAGCGTATAGTTCTTTCCAATAAACTCAATTGTGAAGGTGTGAAGGCAGTATGGTGTGGTACGTAGTACCTACCAATGGTTGGTGGGTAAAAAAAAGTTGGTAAGTAAAAAAATAGGTAAAAAAAGGTTGGTAGGTAAACAAAACGCTGCAAATCATTACCCAAATATTTTTGAAAAATTCAACCCTTCATTTCGTCGCCTAAGTTCTAACATTGTGCATCTCAATTTTTATCGAAAATGACTTATGTACATAATCGGAAACGAATTTTCGCGCCCGATACCATGGAAACATTAGTTTTGGTGTTTGGCCAATAGGATCGCCGCAAAAAATTATTTTGTCAACATTGGGTACCTCTAAACGTCAGGACAACATTGTTCTTCTCAGCTGTTCCCATATGCAACATGGAGTCTCCACCCAAAGTGGCCTATTGCAAAGCAATAATGAAAGATTCATTACCTACTAGAAAAATGTCAATATCCCTGTAAGTATTCCTAATGTGACATTAGGTGATCTTGGTTCTTGACTTGAGGTTATGCCTTGGGAAAACTACGAACGTGATTTATTGGTAGTTCACAATCTCACAAAAAATGAAACCTTGAAATTTCCTTACTATCTTGTGAAGTTGCATTAAAATTGTGACTTTTCCATAATACCTATTATATTTCTACCATTCTACCAAGGTAGCAGAAGCATTGTTTTCACTTTTAAATTATAAAAAAAAAGTTCTCCAAAATCAGAATTTCCACTCGCGTTTTACGTTTTAGACCTTCCTGGACAATTTTGTCTCCGTGTCTGTCTGTCATAAAACTAAACGAAGTTATTGTCCGATTTCGATGAAATTTTCTGGGATTGTGCGGATTGGGGTGCACATCGTCCCCTAGAAAATCATTGCGTTGATAGTAGCCACTACGATATTCCTTGTCACAGCCATAATTTCTACATTTTCTACCCTATTTTGATAACATTTTCAGGGATTGTGCGGGTTGGCTCGTAGATGGTCCCCTATGAGGGTAGTGCAAGGTGATTGATGTTTTGAGATTGGCTACAATGTAGTATCATCCATACAAGCGGGTTATGGATACAATTAATCTTTGTGCCATACCCCTTGGTAGACATTTTTTAATATCACAACTTCAGAATATTGCAATGATTTCTCACTTTTTTAATTCCCGTATATTCGTGCTTTCACTTGGAGAAGGATACATTTCATAGTGTTTCAGTAACCTATATCACAGCCAGGCATCTAAAAAGCATCGCCATTTCACCACGAAACAACAGAGAAAATGTGGAACATCATAGCACAAGTGAAAGGAAAAATTTCAACAGCATGACATCTACGAGATTTGTTGACTTGATATTTACAGTACTATTGAATGCAATTCAAGTTAGTACATTGTAAACAAAGATAGACCGATGAATAAAAAATGATAAAACTAAATGTTTCCGATCAAAACGGTTTTTTTGCTCTCCTGAAAATTAGGCATAAGTTAGATGTGCCATGATGCATCCTAAGGGACGATGTTATGTTTAAAAAAAGTCTGAAAGTTCCTGAAAAGGAGAAGGAAAGACTGAAAGTTCCTAAGATGTCAAAACCTATTTTTTGTTTCATCTCAAGCTGACATTTTTTCTTTTTGTTACCAACAATTTTACTTTTTTAAACTTTAGTGTAACAAGTGATAATACTTCAAATTTTTGATAAAGAGAAAAAGTAATAATTTTTATTGAGATTGCCCATCCAATAAGAATCAAAGTGCTGTGAGTCTTCTTCTTATTGAAAGATTTTAATTTCCTAAAGTTTGAATTTTGTTTCGCAATGAAACAGTGCATTGTAGCAATTATTTTCAATTAACAAAAATTTCATTTTATATTGCAAAATTTCTATCAAACGGCCCTTTTTTAGTGACATTCTGACACTTTACTTCAGCATTTTAAGTACCTTGCGAGAATTTTAATCCTAGAATTAAACAAAAATTAAATCCAATACTTACCTAGTCAACATTGTGCATCTCAGGAAAAAAATTACAGCAACCTTGTGCATATCAACGAAATTTTGTTAATCCTATTGTTCGGGATTTTCGACTAATTATGTCGAACATAGCTCCGGAGATTTAGGTTGAACAGCTTCCAGAAGTATTGCAATGGTTAAGAATTGAGAGGAAATCAGTTTTTTGCTCGTCCTGTAAAATGATAAAAGTTGAGATGCACAATGTTAGAACTTAGACGACGATTTCCATTTGGTTGGTGGTTGGGGTTGAAATGTTCAAAAATGTCCTAGTAGGTAGTAGGTGCCTATGGTTGGTAGGGAGGGATCTATATAGAAGGGTGATCTATACAGAAAATAATAAACCGTTGGGCAATGATTTGCAGCGTTTTATTTTTTATATCAAACTGGCTCTCAGTAACTACGCTAGTTACGACCAACAACTACTGTAGGTTACATCTTCTCCCCCTTCACTCCTCGAATGTTCGTCTATGACGTAGCTGATCAGCGTGTTTTTTCCTCTGCACTCCGTTCAGGTCCACCGGGTACGAATAAAGCCCCAGTCTCTTCACTATCCTCCCTTCCGTGAAACCTTTTCCAATTGGGTTCTGCACCCAGACCCCCTGATTCTCGTCGAACTCCCTAAACCTCGACTTCCTGTCGTGGCAGCCATTGCATCCCAAAAGTTTATACCCATATGCCATATATAGAGGTTTTTGAAAATTAATATTTATTTGGCATCTTTTAAAGTTTCGATACAGCCAACTTTGTTATAATCATATTATAAACAATTAAACATTCAGTAAGTCTTTGTACTAAAACACTACTTCAGTACCTTTAGTATATTTGTCGACATTATTGCCTGATCAAGATTACAGGGACGTTCGAGTGTCTTGTCCCAGTAAGCTAGCATTATATTTCTGTGCATTGATGGGAGAGAAGTTAGCTTATACCTCAAGCGGGAGAACTGACTCATGACTTTCAGCGTTCTGGAACAGGCTATGCATCTAATTATAATGCTCTAAAGTGGACTGGAGATCTGGACGGTACAACTCGCAAAATAATTAAGAACATACAGAGCCCTTGTAAAATGCTGCAAATTACTATACAACATTATTACACAAGGTTTATTATTGTTCCATGTAGATCACCCGCCTGCAAAGAACTCGGCTTTCCAACCATATCATTGCGCAAGGTTAGCTCTCCAGTTTATTGACATTTCCATGTCTTTGCTTTGGCACATAAACTGAAAAATCGTCTCAAAAAAACTTGCTCACGTGACCAATAAACAAAATAGACTAACTGTGTTGCGAAGAGAACAATCAAATGTTTTCTTACTTCACTACCTTGTTGTGTAGTGGTTGACATGAAAATGTCCCAATGTGTTGCAGACTCGTATGCAAGCATTTCTAAATGAATCTAACCATTTATTACTTTAATATGTTTACTAATCAGTATGTCTCTGCCATCTACTAAGATCAGGGGTGACACCTCAGATGATTCTAATTGGTTTAATTGCCGCTAGAAGCAATCTTTCAGTGTTTACCATCCAACGGGTTGAGTTACTCTGTTTTTGATGGACTGTGACTACCAACAATAACATCGATATCCGAAAGTGTGGGAGGCCTTCATTATGAAACTCTTTTACAAGACCAGCTGAAATGTGAACGGATATTTGGCCTACTTCCGTCTGTGAACATTCATGTTCTGAGAAAAATACATTCCGAGTAAATCAGCCGTTCTCAAAGACCACGGATTTTCCATATATTCGAGCATATAATACGAGTATTTACCTACCTACCACATTATTACTCAGATTGACAATCAAGTTTATTTTGTTCGAAAGTGTTTACCACCAATACTCAGATGCTGAACGGATATTTGGCCAAAGTGAGAGAACATTCATGTGCAAATTCCCACTTTTACATTCGTTCGACCGCCAAGTCCCCATATGATCGAATGGTTGGCCCTAAAGAGCTCTGCGTGGTCTCATTTGATTCTAAAACGCTGCAAATTATTATCCAAACGTTCATTATTTTCTGTATACAGAAAAATATAGGTATACTTTTGCTTCCGAGTCTACCAAGGTAGCGGAAGCTTTGTTTTCACTTTTCAAGGACGAAAAAAAAAGTTCTCCAAAATCAAAATTTTCACTCGCGTTTTGCGTTTTAGACCTTTCTGAACAATTTTGGTTCCGTGTCTGTGTGTCTGTGTGTCCGTGTGTCTGTGTGTCTGTCATGAATTCCTTGTAACGCGCATAACTATACGAAGTTATTGTCCGATTTCGATGAAATTTTCAGGGATTGTGCGGGTTGGTGTGTAGACGGTCCCCTATGAAAATCATCATCCTCGGACTGATAGAAGCGACTGCGCATGCGCAAACGTGAATTCCTTGTAACGGCCATAACTTCTACATTTTCCATCCGATTCCGATAAAATTTTCAGGGATGTTACAAATTAGAGTTTAGATGGTCCCCTAGGAAAATCATCACCCCCGGATTGATAGTAGCCGATGCGCATGCGCGAACGTGAATTGCTTGTAACAGACATAACTTCCACAATTTCTACCCGATTTCGATGACATTTTCAGGGATTACGCGGATTAGGTTGTAGATGGTCCCCAATGAAAATCAAGGCCTTAAAATTTACAGTAGCCTCTGCGCATGCGCAAACGTAAAATCCGTGTAACAGCCGTAACAGTGGCGTGCGAATTGAGGACCTCAAACCCCATTAAACCATCCCCTTGATAGGTCAGTCTCTGGATTCCCACTCGGGAGTCCCAGGTTCGAATCCTAGTCAAGCTAAAAATTTTTTGATCCAATCACTACCGCACTTACATTTTTCGTCCGAATGTGATGAAATTTTCTAGGATTGTCCAGATTAGCGTGTAGATGGTCCCCTATGAGGGTAGTGAAAGGTACTTAGAGATTGGTGTTTTCAGATTAACTACTATGCATCGGATCATCTATATAATCGGGTTATGGATACGAGGAAGCTATGTGCCACACCCACTTGGCAGACGTTTTTTACTTTTTTTTACCTACCAACCATTGGAAGGTACTGCCTTCACACCTTCACAATCAAGTTTATTAGGAAGAACTAAATGCTTCACACTCGATTCGAAAAATAGACAGCTTCATATGGAAATTTGATTACTGGTTGCTCAAAAAGCAAAACTGAATTCAAATCAAAGAAAATTTCTTCAAAAATTTCTCATCGCTGTTCATCTAATGAACAGCGATCGCATCTTAGTCAGATAAAATTTGAACGGTGATTTGACCTCTTATGTGATTCACACTCGTGATTCTGTTTTATCGAAGGAAAACCCTTGAGTACTTGTAGGGAGCGAACGGCTTGTCCTGCAGAGCTCCGGGTGGTCTCAAAAATTTTTAAAAATTCAATACTATTTAAAATTGGTAAAAAAATGATACCTTTATTTCGAGAGTTATCGAGCTGGGGCACGTTGGAAAATTTCAATCCTCAATTTTCACCCCTTAGAAGTGACCTACATCAACCAAAAGCTTCGCTGCACAACTAGACCCCAAATGGAGCCCATATACCAAATTTGAATCAAATCGGTCCAGTGTTGCTAAGAAAAGTGCCGCGTACGGCGTACGGACGGAAAATTTTTTATTCGATTTTCGGATTCTACGTACCTTGAAACGTAAAACATCAAATTTTGAGGGGGGGTTAAAAATTTTGTTTTTTTGCTCGATTATTACTGAAAACAATAAACCAAAATGCAACACTATTTGAAATTTATGAAAAAAGGTGAAAGTTTCCGAGCTAAAACCCTTCAAACCTTGTTTTTTTATCTCTTAGAAGTGACTGACAATAACCAAAAGTTTGAGACATGCACAACCATGTTATGAAGACAACAAATCAACTAAAATCTACGTATGTTCCACACACATTGGGCAGACATTTTTCTTTTCTCTTTCATTGATTATAACTGTGAGCTGTTCGGTACCTGGTACTATTGCCAAATCTATGACATAAGTAATGTATCATATATCCACATACTTTTGGCGGACATTTTTCAAGTTTTGATCGTTTCGTTTCGGACTAGATCCTCAAAAATCAAGTTTTCTCTCGCAACTGGACGCAAATGACTGTTTGTTCCTACGAAATAGCCGTCAGTAAGCGAATAACCAAGTGTGGAAGCACGCTCCGTAGAATTTATTGGTCTCGTTCTAAGTGGCTTTATGAGTCATAAATGAGCGGTTGAGCTGATGTTTTGGTGAGAACTCGAGCGTAAACAATAACCGAGATACCACCCGTATCGTCACCGTCCTACAAAAGCGGCTTTGCATTGTGTCGACAAGATTTATCTATGTAGTCCGTTTCCTGCTCATTCCAATTTTTGTTAACAACGCGCTGAGGCACAAAAAGCCCAAAACCCGCTACTATAGCTATTTTTGGTTTTCAATGGGGTGTACGCCTGGGTAGGAAAAACTGTATATTGTAATAACTTCCGAGTCTACCAAGGTAGCGGAAGCTTTGTTTTCACTTTTCAAGGAAGAAAAAAAAAAGTTCTCCAAAATCAAAATTTTCACTCGCGTTTTGGATTTTAGACCTTTCTGAACAATTTTGGTTCAGTGTCTGTGTGTCTGTGTGTCTGTCTTTCATGAATTCCTTGTAACGCACATAACTATACGAAGTTATTGTCCGATTTCAATGAAATTTTCAGGGATTGAACGGGTTGGTGTGTAGACGGTCCCCTATGAAAATCATCATCCCCGGACTGATAGATCCGACTGCGCATGCGCAAACGTGAATTCCTTGTAACGGCCATAACTTCTACATTTTCAATCCGATTTCAATGATATTTTCAGGGATTGTGCGGGTTGATGTGTAGACGGTTCCCTATGAAAATCATTACCTTCGGACTGATAATAGCCACTGCGCATGCGCAAACGTGAATTCCTTGTAACGGCCATAACTTCTACATTTTCAATCCGATTTCAATGATATTTTCAGGGATGTTACAGATTACTATTTAGATGGTCCCCTATGAAAATCACCACCTTCGGACTGATAGTAGCCACTGCGCATGCGCAAACGTGAATTCCTTGTAACGGCCATAACTTCTACATTTTCCATCCGATTTCAATGAAATTTTCAGGGATGTTACAGATTAACATGTTTTGATGTTTTGAGATTAACTACTATGCATCGGATCATCTATACAATCGGGTTATGGATACGAGGAAGCTATATGCCACAAGTGGGTACTTGGCAGAAGTTTTTAAATCTAAGGTAGACCTCATTCTGAGAATTTTGGTACCAACCAAAATAGAGGTCGCGACCTGGAAGGTCGCGACCTTCTAGCGTGTGTAAATCTTTTCCTATGAATTTTTAAAGTTTCGACCATTTATGACGTCACAGTGGGCTGGGGGGTCCCGCCCAGGCGAGAGGGGCGCGTGACGTCATAAACGGTCGAAACTTTGAAAAATCATAGAAACAGATCTACTCACGCTTGAAGGTCGCGGTTGGTGCCAAAATTCTCAGGATGTAATCTACTTTCGATTAAAAATCTAAAAAAAATCAAGGCGCACACCCCATTCAACCCCCTGGAGCCAACGTAAACATAACCATAAGATGTTAAATTATTTCTTTACAAACTACTTGGGTTCTTAGAGAACTAGGAATCGAACGAGTTGACCGCACCCAACTCAGAATAGGTATGATTAAAAACTCAATCAAGTATCTCAGCTATTGAAAATAATGAAGAAACTCACGCTATAATCTTATTACTATTATTTAGGACCAATAAAAAGAACGAAAAAAATGAACTCCCTCTGTCCTCCTCATTTTACAATTTTCGCAATCTCCACGGACAAATTTTGGTTCAATTTCTATGCTGTTAGCAGCCTTCTCTCTATTTCCAAATATTCGAAGGGCATCACCTAGTGGCATTAAATTGCAAATTATGAATTCGTAATAATATTTTGAATGTTTGAAATTCAAGATGCCAATAGGTACCTGATGAGCCTAGACAATTCGATAATGAGAAATTTGCTGCTAATCGAATCAAAATCGGACTAAAATTGGCTTAAAAAATGTGAAAAAAGCAAAAGTTCGATGCCCCCCAAAACATGCCTAAGTACTAAGAAAAACCAAGAAAGTTGATTATGAAATGTCAACGGTAATTCTAATATTAGTTGAATAGATTCGAACCTATTGCATGTAGTTTAGCAGACGCTTCTATAGTTCGAAATTGCAGTGATGGGGCCCTGGAACAAAATTACCAAAAACATTAAGGGAACAAAGTAAATTAAGTTGATGAAAACGTAAAAAAAAACAGGGCTAGAGCAAAAGTCCAACAATACACGATGACCTTAAATAATCAAAATATTACACAATTGTTTGAAATTTTCCTCAGCAAATAATTTGAAATAAATAAGAATGACTGAAGAATAATGTTACGGGCTAAGCAATTTGGTTTGCACCATCGGGTGGCCAGTACTAGCATAGATAGAGTTCAGGGGTCGTGCCTGATAGGATAATATAGGTACCGACAAAACCAAAATGGGCGCCACTCCTCTGATATCATTTGATTTCCAACCACCCTTAGCGAGAGGAGGAACTATAGGGCCGTTCAATAGACATTAAACCAAAATGCAGGAAAGAAACTGTTTATTTAGTTTTGAATCAGTAGTTTGCCAATCAGCCTTCAGCACCGCTCTAATCCGCCCTAGCCTAAACCCTAATTCTCTAATTTATCTAATTCCTACTTAGTAAACTAGCTATGCATAAGTTGGCGTCAGGAAGAGCTGAGGATGACGGCGTCGCAGAGTATTGAAAGTACAAGGAGTACCAAGACGTAGAAATGTGGAAAAGAAGAGCTGAAAAGAACGTACTCGCGTTTCCCTAAATTATATGGGCTCAAACTTTAAAAGTTGTACCTAAATTTGAAATTTTCAAGAATTTTTTCGAAGTTTATTAGTGCATCAGTCCAGGAAATTGAAAAACTAGAAAGATTGCCGCTGGAATCATCAAAATCGATCGAGTAATTATTGTTCGATTTCGATGATTCCAGCGGCAATCTTTAGTATTTCAATTCTCTGGACTGCTGCACTAATAAACTTCGAAAATCCTTGAAAATTTCAAATTTAGGTACAACTTTCAAAGTTTGAACCCCTGCAATTTAGGGAAATACTAACCCGGAACGAGGAACAAACGGTGACCGACTGAAACTCCCTTAACGCTTGCACTGTTGATCTCTAAGATCGTCACAACGGGAAATCGCTAGCATTTGGTTTTTTCCCCACAATAATTTAGTACCTATTACTGTTTAAGGTACTTTGTATATTACTTACCCTATTACTTTATACGTTGTTCCTATTTACGTATTATTTATTACTTTACTATTTCATTTTATATTCTTGATTTCCTACATTCTATTTCATGGTTTATCCATCCTTAGCTATTTATAATCATTTACAACCTTCTACCATCCTTCTTCTCTCCCTTCAACCTATTTTTTTTTTTTTTTTTTTTGTTAGAATTTTTTTAAACTTTTGAATCTTTGCCTTTCTTATTCTGCTTTTCTGGTCTATCAGTGCTCATCGTGGTTGAATTCGTCCACTAAAAATTTTTCTTATTTCGAACCCTCTCTTACAAATTTCGCCACATCTTCGTAACAGACCCGCTCTTCCTTTTCATGTACGAGCTATTTGATCGAGTTCCTGTCATGTGAGCGACGTGTTCTTGTGGAGGATCACTTTGACCTAGACCTTTCAAGACTGGACATGAAGTGCATGATCGTTTCCTCCTCTCCTCGATTGCACATGGAGCATAACGTTGGGAATTCCTTCCCTCCACCTTTTGTAATCATTGAACATCAAACATGTTATCATTAAATGTAAACCACACCTATCATTTTAGCCCTTGCCTTAAAAATGATCTCCTTACATAATAACAATCAATGTTTACCCTTGCGTTGCCCGAGAAATAAATGAGAAATTTTCTCATTAGAAGTTAGCCAAATTTGGTACGTACGTTTGTGCACTATGCTGGAACGCAAAGAATAAGTTATTAGAGTATAGTTTGCAACGCATTGGATCTTTTTATGGAAATTTTGCATCTTGATTTCGTGACAGAGCAACAGTTACTCTAACACCTGATTCGTAATTCGATGGAACATTTCCTTCCTCTCTATCGAATTGCGACTCAGGGATAGCTCCAGTCTTATTGTAGTCACCGATCCCGTAAGTACTTACTTTCTACAAGTTCATTTCCCTTCCCCTCGTGGTTCAAATCCGAAGATCTAATGGGTAAACTCTATGGATACTTCTCCCCCCATATAAAGATACGAGCCTCATTGATTATAGGATAGTATATCTACACTACACCTACCTCGACGATCAAAATTCTTCTTTCTCTCATGCTCCATATGGAAATTCCCTTGAGAAAAAAAAAGACACCAACAGCCCCATGATTGCACCTCCCAGCGAAAACTCGTCCGGCCAAATAAAAACATTTTTTAACTCTATTTATCCTTCCTTATTCAATTTTTATCTATTATTTACCATCCCTAGTCCTCAGAATATCTCCACCATGGAATAGGTATTCAAACGAAACGTGTGTGTAAGTAAACACGAGAGGTGGGGCGGGGTTTCAGGACAGAAAACGGTAAGTGAACCCGCATGTTTGAACCTATATCTCACTGGAATCATCAAAATCGAACAATAATTGCCGGCTAACTCAATAAACGGGTTTCCCCTTTTTTCGCCGACAATTATTGTTGGATTTTGATGACTCGAGCGGCGATGTTCTAGTTTTTTAATTCCCTAGGCTGCTGCACTAATGTATTTCAAAAATCCTTGACAACTTCAAAGTTAGGTACAACTTTTGGAGTTTGAACGCCGGTCATTAAGGGAGATACGAACCCGAAACGAGGAATGACGACCGACTGAGACCCCCTCAACTTTAACCAATTATTGTTAATTACTGTACCTAAACGAGAACCCATGGTAACTAGTAAGTCGAGTACAGGAGGTGAGTGCTTTCGATGTAAGGACATTGGCACCAGGCTGTCAAGAAAGTCAGCCAGTAGGAGGACCCATTTGTAGCGTCTGGGTGATGGAGAAATGAAAGGATTAGAAACAAGGGACCGCATGGTAACCAAGAGGACCAAGGTTGTATGTCTGCATTGTTGAGTGAAGGGGGAGTTTTAGGTAAGCCCTATTAGCTAATATGGTTCTAATTTTTCGACTGCTTGATAATGACAATAGGTGTTAAGGCTCTTGAGGTTCAGTCAGCTGAATAAGGACACTTTGTTAGGCCAACGTTTCGGTATATTTATATACCATCTTCAGGGCTATAACGAACATTAAAAAACTACCAACAAACAATATCTTAGAAATAGACTCAGTAAACACAGATCTGACATAAATAATTTTGATACCAGATGTGCCTCGGCCAAACATGCAATAGAAGAAAACCACTCATGGAATTTTGAAAATTGTAAAACCTTAGATTCAGAAGAAAGTTTAGGAAAAAGAAAAATTAAAAAGATGATATGTATAGAAAAAAAAACAGCCAACACATGTAATGAAAGAACAGATACAGACAATCTTAGTAGGCTGTATTTGAATCTGATAAATCTAACCTGATGTACATCAATTTAGTGTAACATGAAAATATAATAATGATTTTATGTGCTTAGTTTAAAGTGTAAATTTGTAACGTGTAGATAGTTGTAAGTCTAGTCGAGGGAAATTATGTGTTCCTTGTTTACGTTACCACACTTGGTTACCACGTGGTTCTACCTACATTCTTTTGTTATGCACCTTCTAGTTGTCAACCTGATTTCCAGATAGCAATATTGTGATTACAAACTGAATCGAATATAATCTGCCTTTGTACCTTACAAAAAGCATACGTTTCCACTTTAAAAAGTGCTTTTCAAGTTCTGATGTAGCTAAAACAATTATATTTACACAGGTTACAAGGTATGTAAAAATATCATGATAATCTATACTTAAAATGTGAGTTTCAATGATTCATGCAAGAACGATGTTTTGCTGTATGTCTATACCCCTCTGGTTTGGTTAATGTTCATTATAGCCCTGGAAATGGTATATAAATATACCGAAACGTTGGCCTAACAAAGTGTCCTTATTCCTCTGACTGAACCTCAAGAGCCTATTGTTACTAGCTATTTGCATCACTAATTATCATTTTTAGTGGTAAGTAACTTGATTGTCAACCAAGTGGTGAGTAATTATGTAGTATTCTATTCTAACTTACTCATTAGCTTAAAAGCATTTGTAATATGTGATATCGATATATTATATCACTCCAGTTCCATAACGTGTCAGTAATTTTCGTGATCAGTGGAATCCGTGATGACACTTTCAAGCCCTTCACACAGTTCCGTATGCGTGTGTTCTCTGGAGTCAAAATACAACTTGATCGCGACCATAAGGAGTTCTCACATTCTTGATTTTTAAACATATCGACGGCGATATTTTTTCCCAATCAGGGATGCCGAAGGTCCTCTGAAGATGCCGGAAGGCCACTGAAAATTGTGTTACAGATCGGAGAGTTTAGGTGTCCATGCTCTATAATTTTCGAGATCAAATGGTATTAGCAGCAGGTAATGATTGCCTTGAAGTCACTGAGATTTGCTCGTCTCTTCTTCGTCAATTTTCGTGATATAATCGAAAACAGTTCAAAGCCAGAAAGTGCTCGATAGCAAAGCGATTTACTGGGGCGTGCTCCTTAATGAGATTCCGGGCTACCCCCCTCACTTACTGTAAGCCAAAGTTAGGGCTTGCGAATAGACTTTGGCCAACTCCTTTACCCACTCAAAGCAGTTTGAATCTTCGATTGTGCTGATACAAGATAACAAGAAGAGAGTGTCTACTCGATAGAATCTGGAGAGCTAAAGTTATATATCTCGGAGCATAGTTCGCATGAAAAGAAAAGTGTAGATCTCTATATGAACACCACGAATTCGAACTCCACAAGCTGAGGTAACAACACTTGTAGGGCTTGGCAAGCATGGTCACTTTTGTGTATAGCACAACTTTTAATTATTAAATTATGAAGTAGATACTTAGCTTAATTATTTTCAAAGTAAAAAGGATTATCAACGTTTCACTGGAGCCTCTTGGATATCTAAAGAGGAAAATATCTAAATATGAGAGGAATATTCAAAAGGAATCCCCCATGTCTACAAATGGTGAGGTGCACACTGCATGATTATGCGGGAACCGGGAAATTGTAGCTCAAGAGACGAGAGATATGTACAGAAAAATAATACAACTTTGTGTAATGTTTTATTCTAAAATGTTCAATAAACGTTTTTCTCTCTCCCTCTCCGAAAAAAAATAAATAAACCAGTGTACAATCATTTGTCGCGTTTTTCTTCTCTATTCATCGATGGTTCCTCCTCCTGGAATCAGTAAATTGATCTTTGTGCTTTTCTCTTGATGATACCCTCCATTTGAATGTCATAGGAATACAAACAATTCACTAATCCTGTTTCCAACCTTCTTCTATAGTTCTTTCTTCGCCCTTCCTTCTCCATCTTCCTCAAATGTTATCTGTTTCCTTCTTCCTGCTTGCGCTTGTTGCTTACATTCTTTCAACAAATTTTTTTTTTCGCAGGTTTGGCCATCCTTCTATTTTTTTAGGACATCCTTCGGCCTGAGAGTAGTTCGGCAGGAGCTTCCCTGGAAGTCTTTTGAGGTGAATTCTTAATTAAACAAGACATTCTGGAGTGGTGGTTCTTCCATTTCACTCCAAGTGGACTTTCAACGTCTTTTCGATGATCGTATCGGTCTTTCAACTAATCCATTGCTTCTGGAGTTGTAAGGAATGGTTTGTATCTCATCCCATCTTCATCGCCAATATAGGATTATGAAACTCCAGGCTAAATTTAAGAATGGGCTTTATTTGTTTATTTCGATCATGACGAATTGATTAGGTTGTCAGATCAGGTTATTGTGACCTAGCGAAGAGCTTCAACCCGACCATGGAGATATAAGTACACATATCTCACCCAGGAACTTCATTCGCAGGCGTCAACGAATTAAAAAATCCAGGGGCTATCAGATGGATAACGAACCATAATGAAGGGTAGGAGGTGTACCCTACCACAATGTTGGGTGTTTGGGGTTAGTAGTGTTCCTGATCACTAGTTTCCTTGTAAAATAAAAGTAACTATTACAAAGTAAAATAGTTCTGGAATACAGATAATTCAGTACTTGTGCCAACTGAAGCGGAATAAAACCTGTGTTCAAGCTAAAAACCTTCAATAATAAAACTTTTCATCAATATTCCATCCTACTCAAGGCTGTCGACACGTTGTACCGTTAAGCAAAAAAGAGGGTACCATTTCTTTGTGTTGTTTTTCTATCCTCATCTTTCTCTTGTAATTTCCATCATAAAGAGCCCATCGTACGACATCCGCCGACACTTTGGAATGAAAAGCAAAGCCGGTGTTTTCAAGGGATTTTTGTCAGTCTTTGAAGTTTTCACTATGCGTTTGAGAATGAATAATGAGGGAGTGGGAGGACGGAATATAGAGGAAACAGGAGGTACAGATTCCATCTCCCCTCCATTACTGCACGTACTCTGAAGGGTAGTCAATATTGGCACAATGAGGGGCCAATTTAGGAACTGTAACTAAATTTTCTGAAGCTAAATGTAGGCCATTGTCTGCCTATTTGCTCCATCTCTACTGAAGGTAGAGACATTGCGTAATCGTGTGGTTTGTCATTCAAACAAAAAATTTTCTGACAAATGGGTGAAAAAAAAGGCTTCCCCATATCATTAATATGATTGTATTTGATCCTTACCATATATTAAAACGCCAGTCCCTCATCAACTATCCTTCAAGTTTGAGTGACAGTGGACAATCAGGAAGTCAGGATATTATTTTTGAGGAATCTACTTTGAGCAAGCGCAATGGATACGAATAATCTCACTATATGGATATACTCAGTTTCGGGGACTATCTCGGACGAAACCCGTACAAATCTCTTGATTGATCAGTATAGTGACAAAAATGGTGGAAGTTTGCATAAGCACAGTGACGCATTGATGTGGAAACCATGATTATACAGGAATTCGTTAAAACGTCAATTCCCAACTACCTTAGGAGTTTGACCAAAATCGGGTAGTGTAGTAAAACACTGCTAAGTATTACACAACGATTCTTATTCCACTATGTAGATCACGCATCTGCAAGGATTACAAGAATCATAAATCTGGTTTTTGGTGTGAATTGTTTAAACTTTATTTCTGTGTTCAAAAGTTTTAATTTAATTAAAATGGACGAAAAAATTTTAGTTTTGCTTAGAAATTACTCTGGGTAGAGCAGAAGGAAAGAAAGATTGAGATGGAGAGTATTGGTCGCGTTAACACGACATATGTGAGGGACACGAGGGGGTGGATCTAACCGGCCCGAAACAAGGTGAAGTTAACAAGGCAGTAAATTGGACTAGAATGGGTTGCTGTTGGTACTTTGAGAAGGCCTCATATATACTCCTGAAAAGAAAAGAGACGAAGGGACGCTGGCAACCTCCTGTCTCGACCGTTACTTGTGAACCCGTGGCTTCCCGAGATACCAGCATACCTGTGCTTTATTCGTAAATATGTTTGCCTAGGTCACGACAGAAACCTTGACTTGAAATTTTATCTTGACCAACTACTAAAACGAAGTAGGCTGTTCACTCAATATAGTAATTCTATATTGTGTTACTATAGACCACTTGATTTTTTTTATTTTGTATTTTTTGAAATTGATGAAGACAGTCCTATAATCTTCTTAAAAAGCACAAAGAACCTTTGTTCCTCAATTGATCCA
>CM019180.2:25632744-25727683 GCA_009739505.2 Apolygus lucorum | reverse complement strand
GCTCAAAGGTTTATTATTTTCTGTATAGATCACCCTTCTGTATAGATCACTGGTTCTCCATCAATAGCACCTACCACCATCTGTATTCTCTCCCTTGACCTTCCCTCTCAAATTTCAGCTTCCTGCGTTCAATAGGATTGAAAATGACTTCGGAGCTCACTCAGCTGATCAGTGATCTGAAGAATGAAGAAGCTTTAGAGCAATGAATTGCAGCGTTTTTTACCCACCAACATTTTTTTACCTACCAGCTAGGTACTACCTACCACACCATACTGGCTTCACACCTTCACAATCAAGTTTATTAGAAAGAACTAAACGCTTCACACTCGATTGGAAAAATAGAAAGCTTCATTGGAAATTTGATTACTGGTTACGCAGAAGGCAAAACTGTATACAAATCGAAGAAATGAACAGCGATCGCATTTTAGTCCGATAAAATTTGAATGGAGATTAGACCTCTTTTGCGATTCACACTCATGATTCACTTTTATCGAAGGAAAACCTTCAAGTACTCGTAGGGACCGAACGGTTTGTCCTACAGAGCTCCGGGTGGTCCCAAAAATTTTTTAAAATTCAATACTATTTAAAATTGGTGAAAAAACGATACCTTTATTTCGAGAGTTTTCGAGCTAGGGCACTCTTGAAAATTTCAACCCTTAATTTTCACCCCTTAGAAGTGACCTACATCAACCAAAAGCTTCGCGGCACAACTAGACCCCAAATGGAGCCCATATACCAAATTTGAACCAAATCCGTCCAGTGTTGCTAAGAAAAGTGCCGCGGACGGCGGACGGCGGACGGACTTTGCAAATTTGGATTCTACGCACCTTGAAACGTAAAGTGACAAAGTTTGAGGGGGGGGGTTATAAAAATTTTTTGCGATACGATCACATAGGCTTATTATTAGAAATAATAAACCAAAAGTGTCGCAAAAAATTCCTTGACCCCAAGCCAAAAGACATGTCCATGTCAAAAACTCCATACCTCACCTTTTTACCATCAAACACCTGTAAGAAGAAGACTTTTTAGGAAACATTTTGTTTGAATTCAGTTGTAGAACGACGTTTTTCGCTTACAACGTGAGTCACCCTTTATATAAAGCAAATGCAATGATAGACAAGAAGGCTGTTTATTTTTGTGTTTTGAAGTTTGTCAAATACGTTTCGGTGATTCTCTTGATCGGTATCCTCATCATGTACCAACTTTTCAAAACAACATTAGATACCTAGTTCGAAAACATGACGTACCTTCAACATCCTCAACTTGTATGCATAATCGTACAAAAGGAAGGAAAACTCAAAAATCCCGTCTGGAGCGTCCCAAAGGACTCTGTTAGAGACTTTTGAAATCTTAATGCTCCAACATCCGATCAAATCCCATGAAGTTTCCGATGTCTCCCCAACGCATACATATTTAGCGGCAGCTCCGTACGCAAACTTTGTGTGGAATCGCGGTAGCATCTGTTGCCTGCTTGTTTTTCTCGCCTCTGTTTTATTCATGATCGAAATCATCTTTTTTCTGTATGGCTTGTTCGGACTCGTACCGTCGTTATTTTGTGATCGCCATTTCCCTTGGCCTTGGTTATGTATTGTACACTCTTGACACACAAACACCATATACATCGGAGACAATTTATTCTATACCGAAGTACTTCTCAGCTAGTTCCAAATTACTGAGCGTAGCTGTAGTCTGAAAGTGGTCCATTTTTTATTCGAATCCAATCATTTTTTGTTACATCTTGTCAAAACATTTTTCCTACAGAAGTAATTTAGAAGTTAAAATCACGAAAAATTAATTAGTTGAATTCGGTAGTTAAAATTAGTTGAGTTAAAATTAGTATAGTTAAAATTAGTTTAGTTAAAATTAGTTAAGTAGTTAAAATCACGAAAAATTAAGTAAGTAGTTAAAAATCACAAAAAAATTAAGTAAGTAGTTAAATTCACAAAATTAAGTAGTTAAAATCACGAAAAATGAATAGCTTTGTACCTACTTATTTAGTACCTACTTACCATTCCTGCATTTAGAGTAAAAAAGTAAAGTAAAGTAAAATTAAAGTAAAGTAATAGCATTTGGAGTACCAACCAACATTTAAAACGCTGCAAATTATTACACAATGGTTTATTATTTTTTATTTTTCTATATAGATCACTCATCTGCAAAGCCACCAAACATCCAACATGAAGAAAAACATCGATCGCATTTCGGCCAGCTTTAACTTGAACGGAGATTAGGCCTCTTTTGCGATTCATACTCGTGTTTCTGATTTATCGTAGTGAGCGAACGGTTTGTCCTACAGAGCTCCGGGTGGTCTCAAAAAATTCTACAAATTCTATAGAATCTTAAATTGAAGGAAAACACTACTTTTGTATCAAAATTTTTTGAGTTAGGGGCGTTTTCAAAATTTCAAAATTGATTTTGGAACCCTTAGAAGTGACCTACATTAACCAAACGTAGGTATACCATCAACTTTTGAGGGGGTGGTAAACTTTTTTTTTCTTGGTCGATTCCAAAGGTTTATTATTGAAAATAATAAACCAAAATTGATCTATTTCATTACGTCTACAGAAAAGAGTTATGAGGTCAGATAACTTCAACATGTGAACCAATTATGGGACAAATACTAACATCACACCCATCATCGGACCTTGGCATTTTGTGTATTGGCTGAACTGTTGCCCCGAGTGCCCCACTTACTACTAAAATATTTTTTGCAGTTTCCCATGCTATCAATAAGGGCTCTGATGTTCATTCTTAAATGCATTGATTTCACAATTGAATTGTCCAGTGGTGAAGGGAACTAAGTGCAAAAACTCCACGTTTCAGGAGAAGCAAAAAACTGCTTAGTTTAACTAAAGCGCTTGATTTTGACCCAGTTTTTTTTCTTTTGGAAGGCCAATAAAGTGATGTTCAAGCAACATTAAACTGCCGCAAAATTTAGAGGGGGATAACAAAAAAAATGTTAAATTTTGGGAACTCAGTGCCTTTCACCACTTGATTACCTGGACATGAAGAAAATTAAGACCGAATATGACGAAATATCTTTATTTGAACGAATAACTTTGTAAAATTATTGAATATTATGTATATAGATTGTCATTTCGATTTTTAAAATTTTTTTCTTCATTTTTCTCCATTTTTTTCTTACGTTTGTTCCACATCTTCTTGTTCCTGAGTTGGCCAAGCCAGTATTTTCTCATAAAATTTTTAAACGCTTCAGGGACATACTGTATTAGTTTGCCAACTTTCTCCAACTTCTTGGCGTTAAATAAACGTGTATCTTTGTAAAAAGTTGGGTGATTAAGCTATGATGTTGTGGTAGGTACTTACGAACATGGCACACTCTTTCCACTATAACTGATGTACTGAAGGCCTTGCAGTCTTTTTTTCTTAATTACTTGAAGTTTTTGTCCAGCTTCATTTCCTATACGTTTGGGACCCATTAAAAAAAAAAATGAATCGCTCGGTTGAGAAACCGCGAACAAAAACAATATTTAGGAGCACACACGAACAGTACATCAACATAGGAGAAGCAGAGTGAGGTGAAAAAGTTCACGAAACTGCTTAGTATAATAAGTTTGTTGTTATTGAAGAGGAACGATGTACTTTGATCAACGGACATGACCCGTCATCAGGTGGTGAAGGGCACACTTAGTTCTTTTCTCCACGAAACGCTCGGTGGTGGAGACGAATATCTGCAAATCTGAAGCGAGAACTTAGTTCTTTTCACCACCACATGATGTGTCTTGCCAAGGAGAACCCAAATCAACAATAAGAAAAATTTCGATATTTTGCACTTAGTTCCCTTCACCACTGGCCAATTCAATTATCTCGCATGGTCCTACCTAGTAGTAATTTTACATTTTTCCAGAAAAAAAAACAAGGGTCTCCTTTGTCCCCGCACAATGCTGTGAACATTCTCTATACATCTTCGAAGACTTCTCTGACCGACCTAGCTAAACTTTCATATACTTATCCAATACCATTGAACTTGAATATTGTAAATATTTGTATTGGTAGTTAATGCCGTTAATAAATGAATAAATAACGTGAGCAACTTCCGTCGACTGGCCTGTCCAGAAATAACTTCAAATGCTACCTTGGAAAGCTCTGACATCGCTTCACAAATGTCCACTAGGTAGTATTTATTTCACCTGTTCTCCACAGAAATTGATGATTCCCTTGTATCCATCCCATCTCCAGTTCCATCCTTCACAATACTATACCTACCTTAGTGCCTTTCGACGACTAACGCACTAGAAGTAACTCCTGGGAAATTACTGACGCGTTTTGTACGAGTTTTCTGGTCTGTTCGGCTCCGAGGTGTGGTGGAAAAAAAATTGAAAATAATGATTCAACCCACCCATAGGATTTCATCCCCACCTTCTGTAAAATGTGTGCAATGGAACCCTTTCGTGGCCTGCAAATAATAAAATGAAGTTAATGGGTCCCACTGTAATTTGTCGGACCGAGGGTCGGAGGTTTGAGCTCATAAAAGAGGGCGGAGCGAAGTTCTCAATTCCTCTCAAAGCATAACGAATTTCATTAAAAATTCTGAAACTCGTTCCCTCGTACCTGATCCCTAATATCATGATAATGTGAAGGTTATTAAACAAATTTTCTCTGGACACGATTCAGGTTATGCTTAATTGAGGTTACTGAATAATTATTAGACGTAACAATACAATCTATTCTCAGTTACTTATGATTCCATTAATATGGATTTTGCAAGAAGTCAAAAATGACGCATAATTTACCTCGTGTACCATGTTTCTGTCACTCTACTTTCCATGTTTCATACCGCTTTTTTCACATATTTGGCGGCTTTCTTCACCAAAACTCTATTCCTACATTACTTCCATTACCACTACTTTCCTTACCAAGTTCGTCTCCTCTCACAAGGTACTTTCCCCTCAAACTTTTTTCTCAATTTTTTCTCTCAATACAGTCCTTTTCCAAAATTCTTTCCTTAACATTGCTATCATGCTCTATAAGCATGGTACATGTAGTGTCTCAAATTATTTGAGTATAATTTGTAAACACAATTTTGATTACGTATCCATTAATTTGTTATGTGAATAAAGGGCATGTACCTGTCAATAAATTTCATCGTAGGAAACGAGCAATCGTTCCCAATAATACCAGTTTCTCCGTGAACAAATAACCCGTTTTTCCTCAAATTGGGGTGGTGGTGGGGGGGGGGGGGTAGTTATCATCAATGCTCGTAGCCAAACCTGATATCTACACTTTCCAATTGATGGGTGAATAGGTATGTCATTTGTTTAAACAAATCGTTCTGGTCATTCCAAAGTTCTTGAATAAACATAGCAAAACTTTCATTATAAATTGATAGAAAAAAAGAATAACAACTTTCCATAAAAAACGTTTGTCAAATTATGTAAATCTCCTATTAATTCATATAATTGACTTAGTAGTTATCTTTTTTTACCATTCCTTAATTTTCATTTAACCATAGCTTCAACTGGAAGATTTCTTTGAAAATTCGCTCATTATTTCATGCAGCATGAATGGATTTTTTCTATATATTTGATCAATCAAAACATCCATCAAGATTTTATTTCCTTTTATTTCATTTATCTATCAAGATTTTATTTTCATCAAGTTGATCAACTTCAACAAGGTTGATGATTTTTCACTCCTTCATATGCCGAGTCTCCCACTGATCGTGTTGAGCAGGGATGGGCGAATTCGTATTCATAAATACGATTATGAATACAAATCATATCTGCGACTTTATGATTATGAATACGAATACAGGTATGAAAATGAATAAGAATACAATCGTATTCACACTTTAAATACGATTTTCTCCCGTATTCGTATTTTGAATACGATTTTATGATTTTTTTTCTATGATTTCCCCAAAAATCGAATTTTTTTTACGATTTTCCCTGAAAATCATACTTTTCATTATGATTTTCTCCCGTACTCTGGACATATTTCTAACCTAACATTGTCAAAATAATCAATCAAAATTCGAAACGCTCATGAATTCTTATAGGATTTTTCACGCAGAATCGAATGAGACCAACCCCAGGTCGCTACGACCAACCAAATAGAAAGTACGACGAAATTTCCGCAGAAAATCGTATTTTGTTAAACAATTAGCACTAGAAATCATTGAAAAATTATGATTTTTACCGGAAATTTCGTCGTACTTTCTATTCGGTTGGTCGTAGCGTCCTGGGGTTGGTCTCATTCGATTCTGCGTGAAAAATCTTATAAGAATTCATGAGCGTTTCGAATTTTGATTGATTATTTTGACAATGTTAGGTTAGAAATATGTCCAGAGTACGGGAGAAAATCATAATAAAAAGTATGATTTTCAGGGAAAATCGTAAAAAAAATTCGAATTTTGGGGAAATCATAGAAAAAATCATAAAATCGTATTCAAAATACGAATACGGGAGAAAATCGTATTTAAAGTGTGAATACGATTGTATTCTTATTCATATTCATATTCATACCTTTATTCGTATACACAATCATAAAGTCGCAGATATGATTTGTATTCATAATCGTATTTTTGAATAAGAATTCGCCCATCTCTGGTGTTTAAATCAACAGGCCTAGCCCCGAAATCCTTCAAAACTTGAGCAAAAACGTTAAAACTTGAACATTTTATGTTTGAGCGATTCAGGCCGACCATGTTTGGGAAGGAATACAAAAATATTTTCAGAAAGCCGTAAAATGCAAAATACGAAAAACAATGTTGTTTTTGAACGAACCAATTTTTTTGACCTGCTGCACGAACATCATGAAGTCATTCCTCCCGATGGTAGTGAGGAAGAAATACTAAAAATATTGTTCTTTCAAATATGTCTGCCATGTTGAATTTGAATAAGTGTTTTAAAATTAGTTGATGTAAAAATGGTTGATTGTATTGTAGAGCAGTACATGTTAAAACCAATATGAATAGTGATTTTCATGGTGTTGATTGTTTTCTGAAATTACAAACAACAACACGATTTAAATGTTGTTCCCTATTATGTCCAACATTTTCTCTATTAGATTCGACAGATCAAGTTACCTATCTACCTATCGAATTTCGCATCCCTCCGAAATCTCGAATCGCTAACTAATCTCGAAGGAAACTGTGACGAGTAGTAGCTCAAGAATCGTGGGATGTAACGTAATCCAGTTAAACTTTCATAAGTCGCTCTTATCCTCTCACCAAAGTCAATTTCGCCGAGGCCTGTAATTTGCATGCATGTAATAGGTGGAAACGCCCCCTTCTCGTATAATTTGAAGGGTAGGCAGCCCACTAGAGGGTTTACATAGGGGTCGGCTTCCTACCGTATATCAGAGATTATCTTGACGAACGAGGTCGGGTCTGCGTGCCGTCTGCCGCCAGGACTTACGACCCTCTGTCCTTGCCTCATCCGTCTCCCCCGGCAAAGCCTTCCCATCCGGAGGGCAAATGGATTTTTACAAACGTTCCCATCAGGTACCTACTGGACAATTCACATTTCTCCAGGTTACAATCTTTTTTAATGACACGAGCTGGAACCCGAAGTTCAGTTAAATACTCGTAAATTATTGTCGCACTCATTTCGGTTTATTATTTTCAATAATGAACTATTGGAATCGAGCGAGTGAAAAACATTTTAACACCCCTCAAATTTTGATATTTTACGTTTCAAGGTACGTAGAATCTGAAAATCGAACAAAAAAATATCCGTCCATCCACCTTTCTTAGCAACCAAGACCGATTTGGTTGAAATTTGGTTCATGGGCTCCATCTGGGGTCTAGTTGTTCCCCGAAGATTTTGGTTGATGTAGGTCACTTCTAAAGGTCAAAAAATGAATTTTGAAATGCCCTAACTCAAAAAATTTTGATGCAAAGGTTTTCCTTCAATTTAAGATTCTATAGAATTTTTAGAATTTTTTGAGACCACGCGGAGCTCTGTAGGACAAACCGTTCGCTCCCTACGAGAATTTAAAGGTTGGACGTACGATAAATCAGAAACACGAGTGTGAATCGCAAGAGAGGCCTAATCTCCGTTCAAATTTTAGCTGACCGATCGATGTTTTTCTCCATGTTGGATGGTTGGTGGCTTTGCAGACGAGTGATCTATATAGGAAAATAAAAAATAATAAACCATTGTGTAATAATTTGCAGCGTTTTTAATCGTGCCTGTTTCGTCATATACAACCAATTTTTATCAAAATTAGTTCTTGGGAACGAAGGAAAGTGCCGCGGACGGACGGCCAAGTTTTATTCGTTTTTTTCTAAACCAAAAAATGTGGGGGGGGGGGGGGTGGGGTAAACATTTTTTCTTGGTCGGTTCTAAATTATATTGAAAATAATAAACCAAAATCCGTGCACGACTCAAAACAGAAACAACAAACTACTGATATCAGTGAAAACTCAAGATCAAAAAATATCACATGACAGCAATATTCATCTTGCACTTCTTTTTAAAGAGCCCGAGGAACACTGTCTACATGGAAGAAGCTTTCTGCGACATCCAAACTGAAAAAACAGAGATTGTGAGTATTATATAATGATATGAGAAACGTCTATATTGAACCATCACAAAAGAATGAGAATCATTAGAATAAATACAAGTCAGGTTTCCAATGTCAACCCAAATGGTGAATATTGTTTGGGGTCACCTTGGCTACTGGATTGTTGTAGGTACACTACACTTCCTCCCCTCTTGGCTGAGTAAGTCGTTTCTCCGAAGTCTGAGATCCGATTTTCCGTAGCTGGTTTATGTGCCGACGATGAGTTTCGGATCCTACTCTAACAAGGTAGTGCATAGTTCCGAATTTCTTGAGGATTTCCCCAAATTTCCATTTTTCACTTGGGCCATAAAATCGGACAGCTACTCGGTCTCCTTGTTTGAGAATTCTTATATGCTTTGGTACTTCTTGAGTTCTTTCTTCCGGCGTCTCCTCCCCCTTGGGTTCTTCATCTCCGATCAGGTCCAGTTTAGTTCGAATAGATCTTCCGATGAAAAGCTCCGCAGGTGAGATGCCTGTCGTTGAGTGAGGTGTTCTTCTATAGGCCATCAGAAAACGAGAAAGCCCACGAACTATATTATCTCCTGCATGAATCCAGAATTGATAATGACATAGAAATCATGATTGCGAACTGTGGATCTTGCCAGCAATTTTGGAACAACCCTCCCCAAGCTACCCTTCATTCTTGGGAATACCCAAGGCCCAATGCAACGTGTCCACATTGATTATGCTGGACCTTTCAAAAATAAATATTTTTTGGTTGTAGTAGATGCTTACAGTAAGTGGATTGAAGTATATCCCATCCTCGTCGCCACTACTATATTTCTATGATTGATAAATCAAATAATGATATGAGAAACGTCTATATTGAACCATCACAAAAGATTCTTTTGTATTTATTCTAATGATTCTCATTCTTTTGAAAAGAATGAGAATCATTAGAATAAAATTTATTTAATTGTATACAAGTCAGGTTTCCAATGTCAACCCAGATGGTGAATATTGTTTGGGGTCACCTTGGCTACTGGAGTGTTGTAGGTACACTACAGTGAGATTGTGAGAAACTGTGAGATCGATTCGGGGATAAATCAATCGATTCCTAGGTAGATACATGTCAGTTTTAGAAAAACCGCTCTCCTCAAAAATCACTAATTTGTCCTTAACCACTCGAGCTATCATGATGAATTTTTTATGGCGTGTTACTACCATCATAATGAGGCTATGAAAATGTTTCAAAGTTGCGAAAAAATTTAATTTTTTCTACATTTTCACCAATCGATTACCGATCTTCTGGTACGCGCTCTCACAAAATTATATACACGGTTGTTTCAGCACATTTTATGTAGAAGTGTGCGAAGTTGCATCAAAATCGGACGAGTAGTTCCGAAGATAGCGTTCCGCAAAGTTGAGGTAAAATGCACTAAAATCAGATTTTCCTTACCCCCTCCAATATCCTTAATCCTGGTCAGTTTTCTATCACATTTGAAGGGTTCCTCCAGACTCACAATCTAATGACTCGGCTTTGCTCAAATACGAAGTTTTGTTCGGGACTGGACTCAAATGGTTTACTTTTGATTTCATCTTGATCAAATCAATAGATAATATGTGATCTTGGTAAGTACACTGGAGACCAAAAAAAAAACCGGCGCAGTTGACTTGTTTCCAAAGAATCAAGTTCAAATCGCTAACAGTTGGGTTTGAGTCAATCGTAAGGATGTTTTCCCTCTACTATCCAGTTTTTTTCCTGTATTGCTCTCTTGAATTCACGGTAGAAGCCTAAAGGACGAAAGATTACTTTTCGATAGTTTGCCTTCAGTGCGGTCAACTCAAGCCTTTCTTGTCATTGTGCTTTAAAAATAACTTTTCTCGTACTTTCTCCTTTTCAATTAAGTTTTTCATAAATTTTTTTATTGTTTTAAAATAAAGTTTACCCGCCGTTTAAATGGTTTTAGACGCTTTTGTGGTCGCAAGACTTCTTGCGTTGATAGAGGACGGCCGGAGCCAACGTTATGCAGCCGGGGCCCTTGGACTGCCCGAAACAACGGTTCGACAGGCAGTTAAGAGGTACTGTGGAACTGGTAGCTACACCAGAAGGCCGGGATCAGGGCGTCCAAGGGCGACGGATCCTGCAGACGACCGTTTTATTGTGATGCAAACCCTTACAGACCGTATCTTTAGACAGCTTTTGAGACCCCTCACCGGCTGCGTGCTGCTTGGGATATCGATGTCAGCGTTCAAACGATACGAGACGGCTTGCTGATGTGAATCTTCACTACAGAGTACGAACTTTAGGTCCTCTACTCACCCCAGCACACCAAACGGCTCGTCTTCAATTTGCTAGAAATCACACTCCTTGGACTGTGGCACATTGGGCCTCCGTTCTGTTTTCTGTTGAGTCCAGATCTGTACACTTCAGATGCACGAGTTCGGGTTTGGAGAAGACAAGGCGAGCGAAAGGCTCAGTGCAATATCGGTGGAAGAGTGCAGGACGGACCACGTGTTTCAGAGGCCATCGCTGAATGTGCTGGAGTGAAGATTCACATCAGCAAGTCATCTGCGTATCTTTTGAACGCTGACATCGACACCCCAAGCAGCACGCAGCCGGTGAGAGGTCTCAAAAGCTGTCTAAGGGTGCGGTCTCTAAGGGTTTGCATCACAATAAAACGGTCGTCAGCAGGATCCTTCGCCCTTGGACGCCCTGATCCCGGCCTTCTGGTGTAGCTACCAGTTTCACAGTACCTCTTAACTGCCTGTCGAACCGTTGTTTCGGGCAGTCCAAGGGCCCCGGCTGCATAATGTTGGCTCCGATCGTCCTCTATCAACGCAAGAAGTCTTGCGACCACAAATGCATCTAAAACCATTTAAACGACAAGTAGACTTTATTTTTAAAAAAATAAAAAATTCAAGAAAAACTTAATTGAAAAAGAGCAAGTACCTCGAAAAGTTAATTTTAAAGCACAATGACAAGAAAGGACTTGCGTTGACCGCACTGAAGGCAAACTATCGACAAGTCATCTTTCGTCCTTTAGGCTTCTACCGTGAATTCAAGAGAGCATTACAGGAAAAAAACTGGATAGTCGAGGGAAAACATGGATGGACTTTGGCACGTAATCTCTGTGAACCTTATTATTGACCTTACGATTGACTCAAACCCAACTGTTCGTGATTTTAACTTGATTCTCTGGAAACAATTCAACTGCGCCGGTTTTTTGGTCTCCAGTGTATATGAAAAAACTGAAGATATATCAACAAAATGTTTTGTCACTGTGATTTCTCATTATTTCTATGTTTTCTTTTGTAGGCTGTACTGCCCAACAATTTTTTGTGTCGTTTTCAAGAACAAATATTACATGAGAATATTGTCATTCTGGTGAACACAAAATATGATTAATACAGTACGATTTGTCACGGAGGTGGGAAATCACATCATTTCTCATTCATTACTCACACTCAGCCTCCTCAGGAGACAGACTACCAGCGGGCGAGAGAGACGCTCGAAAGCAATTTTTCACGAGACGTTTATGACGAAGTCTATCGGTTTTTCGAAATTCAATTTTTATCACGCGAGCGGCCTTTCAAAAGGCTCCGAGGGGAAGGGGAGTGATCCTTCTTATAAACACCCCAGCCCTTATAAGCTGACAAGAAAAGCTCTCTCAGAGAGTGAATGGAGGAAGGCCAGGGGAAAAACGATGAGACGTGCATTGGCGAAGAGGGGAAGAGAAAGATCGTAAAAATTCACCTCTCTCCGTTACCGTCTTTTCCTTACCTCCTATTATAACCTACGTTTTTATCTCTCCAGCCTAACCAACTCACCACTTCAACCTCGCCAAACTAACTGGGCTTTCCTGTTTTTTATACCTAATTAAATCAGGGATACTCTTACTCTAGATTTTTTTCTTCTTTCCTATCTCGAGTAAACGGCCTATAACTCCTTCTGTTTCACTTCATGAAAAGTGCGGAGTGAATGGCCGCCCGTCAAATTTTCATGGGCCGATTCGCAAACTTTCACTTTCAATCCGACGATAAAATCATACTTTCGCCATCTCGAAGTTTAGCGGGGACGAGTAACTCTCGGTTGGGGGCGGAGTAATCCATCAAACTCGAAATAAAATCGAGATGTTCCTTCAGTCATGATTCCACTGGGTAGTGTAAACAGCATTGAAATCTCGAAGGCAATTTAGTGAATAATATTCGATAATTTATCCAAACGGGGGGTTTGGATGTATTCGTCCCTCCCTACCGAAAGTATGGATGTTGCGTATTCGTATAGGAGGTCAGAAAAATTTGGGTCTGTAGCGGTTTCTTCAGTTTATCGTCCTACAATCCAAAGGCAAATGGATTGGTTGAACGCATACATCGCCAGCTCAAAGCTGCGATTCGTTGTCACGAGACGGAAAGGTGGATGGAAGTTTTACCACTTGTGCTACTAGGTCTTCGTTCCTCCTACAAAGAAGATCTGAAGTGCACACTAGTTTATGGTTCGACTTTGAGACTCCCTAACGAATTCTTCAACGAAATTTCACCCTTTTCAACTCCTTCGCATGAATTTGTTAGCAACTTGAGAAGAACAATGGACACTCTGAGAGCCCAGCCTGTTCGATGGCACTCCAAAGCAGCAGTGTTCATTCACAAAGATCTCCAGACTTGTTCCCACGTATTTCTTCGCCACGGAGCCATCAAAAGACATCAACACAGAACCACTGGAGGATCCTTTTTTCACACATGAAAATCCAGGACCACACCTTACACCAAACCCTACGCAAGTACAAGACAGCATACCCTTTCAGCACAATTCCCCACAGCCAGCAAGACAACAGCAATATACAACAAAATCGGGCAGAACAGTAAAATTTCCAGAAAAATTCAAAATGTATCATTGTTATTAGGGGAGGGGTGGTTTGTAGCGGGTTCTTCAGTTTATTTAATGATTTAATTGAACACGTTGAAATCTTATGACACATGTTGCTTGTTTACCTGAAAATTTATGTTGTCAATAAAAAGTTAGTTCCGAGTTAACATTCGCACGGAGTAAACTTTATTTCATAAATATAAAAATAGGTACGTACTCACACTCGTCTAAAGGTCTTCCAAAATGAAAATTTCCTCTCGCAGTAGGGTATGCGCGTGAGTAGGAAAAACTGTTTTTTCTTTATTTTTAATCTAAACTAGACCTCATTCTGAGAATTTTGACACCAACCGCGACCTTCTAGCGTGAGAAGATCTTTTTCTATGATTTTTCAAAGTTTCGAATTATTATGACAGTGGGTCTCGGAAAATCATAGAAAAAGATCGACTCATCCAAAAAGATAACGGCTGGAGTAAAAATTCTCAGGATGAGGTCTACTTTCGATTAAAAATCTAAAAAAGATCATGCGCACACCCAATTTTTGTTTCAGAGCTTTTTAAACAACTTTGGTTCTCTTACAGTTCGTCCGTCTGACTATCAATTGGTCTGCCTGTGTTCAAATTCTAGTCCCTGGAATGAAATTTCCTCAGTATGTACCGGTCTACAGGGCCGTTTAGGCAAGCAACTAAAACTCCCGAAACCCGGAAAACATGGATGGACTTTGGCACGTAATCTCTGTGAACCTTATTATTGACCTTACGATTGACTCAAACCCAACTGTTCGTGATTTTAACTTGATTCTCTGGAAACAATTCAACTGCGCCGGTTTTTTGGTCTCCAGTGTATATGAAAAAACTGAAGATATATCAACAAAATGTTTTGTCACTGTGATTTCTCATTATTTCTATGTTTTCTTTTGTAGGCTGTACTGCCCAACAATTTTTTGTGTCGTTTTCAAGAACAAATATTACATGAGAATATTGTCATTCTGGTGAACACAAAATATGATTAATACAGTACGATTTGTCACGGAGGTGGGAAATCACATCATTTCTCATTCATTACTCACACTCAGCCTCCTCAGGAGACAGACTACCAGCGGGCGAGAGAGACGCTCGAAAGCAATTTTTCACGAGACGTTTATGACGAAGTCTATCGGTTTTTCGAAATTCAATTTTTATCACGCGAGCGGCCTTTCAAAAGGCTCCGAGGGGAAGGGGAGTGATCCTTCTTATAAACACCCCAGCCCTTATAAGCTGACAAGAAAAGCTCTCTCAGAGAGTGAATGGAGGAAGGCCAGGGGAAAAACGATGAGACGTGCATTGGCGAAGAGGGGAAGAGAAAGATCGTAAAAAATTCACCTCTCTCCGTTACCGTCTTTTCCTTACCTCCTATTATAACCTACGTTTTTATCTCTCCAGCCTAACCAACTCACCACTTCAACCTCGCCAAACTAACTGGGCTTTCCTGTTTTTTATACCTAATTAAATCAGGGATACTCTTACTCTAGATTTTTTTCTTCTTTCCTATCTCGAGTAAACGGCCTATAACTCCTTCTGTTTCACTTCATGAAAAGTGCGGAGTGAATGGCCGCCCGTCAAATTTTCATGGGCCGATTCGCAAACTTTCACTTTCAATCCGACGATAAAATCATACTTTCGCCATCTCGAAGTTTAGCGGGGACGAGTAACTCTCGGTTGGGGGCGGAGTAATCCATCAAACTCGAAATAAAATCGAGATGTTCCTTCAGTCATGATTCCACTGGGTAGTGTAAACAGCATTGAAATCTCGAAGGCAATTTAGTGAATAATATTCGATAATTTATCCAAACGGGGGGTTTGGATGTATTCGTCCCTCCCTACCGAAAGTATGGATGTTGCGTATTCGTATAGGAGGTCAGAAAAATTTGGGTCTGTAGCGGTTTCTTCAGTTTATCGTCCTACAATCCAAAGGCAAATGGATTGGTTGAACGCATACATCGCCAGCTCAAAGCTGCGATTCGTTGTCACGAGACGGAAAGGTGGATGGAAGTTTTACCACTTGTGCTACTAGGTCTTCGTTCCTCCTACAAAGAAGATCTGAAGTGCACACTAGTTTATGGTTCGACTTTGAGACTCCCTAACGAATTCTTCAACGAAATTTCACCCTTTTCAACTCCTTCGCATGAATTTGTTAGCAACTTGAGAAGAACAATGGACACTCTGAGAGCCCAGCCTGTTCGATGGCACTCCAAAGCAGCAGTGTTCATTCACAAAGATCTCCAGACTTGTTCCCACGTATTTCTTCGCCACGGAGCCATCAAAAGACATCAACACAGAACCACTGGAGGATCCTTTTTTCACACATGAAAATCCAGGACCACACCTTACACCAAACCCTACGCAAGTACAAGACAGCATACCCTTTCAGCACAATTCCCCACAGCCAGCAAGACAACAGCAATATACAACAAAATCGGGCAGAACAGTAAAATTTCCAGAAAAATTCAAAATGTATCATTGTTATTAGGGGAGGGGTGGTTTGTAGCGGGTTCTTCAGTTTATTTAATGATTTAATTGAACACGTTGAAATCTTATGACACATGTTGCTTGTTTACCTGAAAATTTATGTTGTCAATAAAAAGTTAGTTCCGAGTTAACATTCGCACGGAGTAAACTTTATTTCATAAATATAAAAATAGGTACGTACTCACACTCGTCTAAAGGTCTTCCAAAATGAAAATTTCCTCTCGCAGTAGGGTATGCGCGTGAGTAGGAAAAACTGTTTTTTCTTTATTTTTAATCTAAACTAGACCTCATTCTGAGAATTTTGACACCAACCGCGACCTTCTAGCGTGAGAAGATCTTTTTCTATGATTTTTCAAAGTTTCGAATTATTATGACAGTGGGTCTCGGAAAATCATAGAAAAAGATCGACTCATCCAAAAAGATAACGGCTGGAGTAAAAATTCTCAGGATGAGGTCTACTTTCGATTAAAAATCTAAAAAAGATCATGCGCACACCCAATTTTTGTTTCAGAGCTTTTTAAACAACTTTGGTTCTCTTACAGTTCGTCCGTCTGACTATCAATTGGTCTGCCTGTGTTCAAATTCTAGTCCCTGGAATGAAATTTCCTCAGTATGTACCGGTCTACAGGGCCGTTTAGGCAAGCAACTAAAACTCCCGAAACCCGGCAATTCGTAGCAGTAAAAATTGCCGGCAATTCGGGAATTTTCCCCATTTCCAAATTGGGAAAAAATTGTTGCTCGGAGTTGTTCAAATTTTTCTAGAACAACTCCAAGCAATTAATTGCTCAGAAAAAGCTCATTTTTTTTTTTTTTTTTTTTTTTTTTGTACGAAACGAAAAAATTTTGGTTGGGATGAGTACTTTTCTTTCTTGTGCATCATTTTTGCTGTATATCACTATCGATTGTGAAATATCGGTTGGGATGAGTAAAGGTATTTATCGAATCGCCACTATTCACAGACCCTTGTGATTCACGAAAACAACGATATTCCGAAACAACAGTTTCGTCGTAAGAACGAAATTCGAAGAATTCGGCTTAATATTTTTACTTTCCCAATTTATTATTGATTTTGTCCAGTTTAACTCTTAACGCTCAGTTATGGAAAAAATTGGTTTTAGAGTTTGGTAGGATATAGCAAGTATTCCCAGGAAATTAAACCCTTCATTATCAAGCTGTTTACGTGAGGAAGATATCAATTTATATCAAACATGTGTTCCCGATCAGAGATTGTCTATAAAATTGGACATATAGGTAACAAGGGTCCTAGAGGATGTCATATCAAGAAAACTACATCAGATATATCGACTTTGAGGCCTAAAAGAAGAATCTTAGGAGACGAAAACTATACAAAGGGATCAGCAACGAGTGTCACAAGGCGGAATTTTCCTTTTATTATTCAACACTCAACGTTGAAAACGTAAATATTCGAACTTAATTTGACAATTTGACATTGTGAGTAGGTGGGGGGAAGATCCCGCACCTTTCAAGATAAGCCGTTCTAAAATTGTGCGAATTATTACACGAAGGTTTATTATTTTTCTATACAGATCACTCGTCTGCAAAGAACACGGCTTTGAAATTGTCACCATCTACCGACTATTCATACTATCTACTTACCACATACCTATTTCACAATCAAGTTTATTTGGAAAAAATAAACGTTTCACCTCAGTTCGAACGGGGGTTGTGGTTGCCCTAATTATTAGGAAATGTTATTACTGGTTGCTAAGGACGCTTCACTGAGTACAACTCGAAGAAACGAACAACAATCGCATTTTAGTCAGCTAAAATTTTGACGGAAATTAGGCCTCTTTTGCGATTCACACTCGTGTTTCTGATTTATTGTAAGTCCGACCCTCAAGTTCTCGTTTTGAGCGAACGTTTTGTCTTACAGAGCTCCGGGTGGTCTCTAAAAATGCATTACTATCTTAACTGGTTGAAAAAAACCTTTACATCAAAATTTTTTGATCTAGGGCGTTTTCAAAATTTTAATCCTTATTTTTCAACCCTTAGAAGTGACTGACATCAACCAAAAGTTTCGGGGCACAACTGTCCCCCAAAGGAACCTTTAAACCAAATTTCGTCGAAATTTGTCCATGGTGAATGAGAAAAGTGTCACGTACGGCTTACCTTGAAACGTAAACCATCAAATTTTGAGGGGAGGTTAAAAAATTGTCTTCTTGGTCGATTTTAATGATTCATAAGTGAAAATAATAAATCAAAAATCAAATACTTTTATAGTAGGTACTTTCCCAGTAGTGGGAGATTTTCAGGGATCGTAATCAATGTTCTATCTGATAAGAGAAAAATAATGTCGCACTGGCTCAACATTTTAAATGGATTAAATTTGAATTTGTAGGAATTCATCAATTCAAACCTGCGGGATCTTCCCCCCATCGACCCTATTTAGTGTTCTCGATGAATGTTCGCCCATCTAGTTGAACATACACTAGCTTCAATTACGAACAATTTCCAAAACATTGCCAACTTGAAATTTTGGAATCGTTAAAATACCAAGTTTGGCAAAAATCGCTTGATTAAGGCTTTATCAATACTACAAAAGTTCCCTGAAAAGTCTATACGTCAGACTGTGTATGACTGATCTTATCTCTTTTTCACCAGAAAGTGCAAAGTTGTGTCGCCTGGAGCGATTACGTATTGAAGGGCGGCAAACGGCGAAAGGTATTCGTCCTGTCTCGGCGTTTGAAGTGTCGGGAACGCTTCTTGTCAACCACGGTTTTACAACTGCGACCTTTCCCTGGGACAGGGGCCCTTTCCGAGCGATCCTGAGCTCTGTACCTCGTTGAATATTCAAAAGGGTTCCCGACACCGACTTCCTAAAGGGCTAGGAGGAGGACCGGTGTAATTCCTGTAGGGGCAATCAAAGCCCTCCCTCAGACCTTCCGAACTCTCCCGTCCCGCTGCACTCGGAACCATCTCAAGACGGTCTCGTCTGGCTGTCCCATTCACCTCGTTTCCCGGTGACAAATCTCCGCGCGGAACCCGATGAATACTAAAGACGCTCGCAGACGATCTAGACGTACGAGTATTTTTTCTCGATTCCACGTTCCTTCGGATCATTCTATAAATGAGGAAGAGAATTGATAAATGCATAAAGACATACCTATTTATTGCTACAAACAAAAAAAGTCTGCCAATTGGGTGTGGCACATAACTTCCTCGTATCTATAACTCGATTGCATAGATGATCCGATGCACAGTAGTTAATCTCAAAACATCAATCTCTAAGTACCTTCCACTACCCTCATAGGGGTCCATTTACACGATAATCTGAACAATCCTGAGAAATTTCATCGAAATTGGATAGAAAATGTGGAAGTTATGGCTGTTACAAGGAATTCACGTTCGCGCAAGCGCAGCGGCTACTGCTTTCAGTCCGGGGGTGATGATTTTCATAGAGGACCTTCTACAATCTAATCCGCGTAATCCCTGAAAATTTCATCCAAATCGGATGAAAAATGTGGAAATTATAGCTGTTGCAAGGAATTCACGATTGCGCATGCGCAGCGGCTACTATCAGTCCGGGGGTGATGATTTTCCTAGGGGACCATCGACACACCAACCCTCACAATCCCTGAAAATTTCATCGAAATCGGATGAAAATCGTTGTAGTTATGGCTGTGGCAAGGATTTCATGACAGACAGACACGGAACCAAAATTGTTTAGAATGGTCTGAAACGTAAAACGCGAGCGGAAATTTCGATTTTGGAGAACTTTTTTTTCCAACCTTGAAAAGTGAATACAAAGCTTCCGCTACCTTGGTAGACTCGAAAGCAAAACGCACAAAGGTTTATTATTTTTCTATGTAGATCACTCGTCTGCAAAGAACACGGCTTTGCCATTTTTACCACCAACCAACTTGAAGAAAAATATCGATCGCATTTTGGTCAGCTAAAATTTGAACGGAGATTAGGCCTCTTTTGCGATTCACACTTGTGTTTCTGATTTATCGTACGACCAACCATAATAGAAGATCAAATTTTATGGTTCTATCTGTGATACATCTTTATATTTGTCTAATTGTTCTTCATACCAATTTACCGAAAGCTGGTGTTTTATTCAATTAATTTTTCTATTTAATAACATAAAATTTTGTCTTCAATAATTATGGTGGCGTTCTTTTCGTGTTGATGCTTGGTTTGCTCACTGAGTAAAACGTCCTTCGAGCCCTGAAAAAGGTAATAAATTTATTGAAAGCTCGGCAGAGAAGGAGTTGAATTCCTGTTGACCTCATTCCCAAGGCCCTTGCTTTTTATAGTCTTCACCAATGACTTGCCGGAGTTGATGACCCACCGAGTAGCGACAGCTGGGAATGTGAATGTCAAAATGATTATGTACGCGGATGACCTGACTGCCCTGGTGAGGGCTCCATCGTCTGACCTGTATGAGGAATCAGTCAGGCTAGTCAAATCTTATATATCTCTGTGGTGTTCTGCCAACTATTTGGTTCTCAACGAATCTAAGACCCAAGCTTTGACGTTTAGTCCACGTGGGAGTGATTCATTTGCTGTCACTCTACTGGGCCTCAGGCTTGATGAGGCAGTTTCTTGGAAGCCGCACATATGCGCACTGCGCAAAAGCCTTGGGAAGCTGGTCTTTCTGCTGCGCCGCCTGTCGTTTGCTGTGTCGCACGGGATTCTCTTAAATGCGTATTATGGTCTGTTCGAATCACGACTGAGATATGGCGTCCTCTTATGGGGAAGTTCTACAGGCGCACTAGCCATATTCCGACTTCAGAAGGCAGCAGTACGGACTCTCGACAGAGCCCCCTCAGACGCCCACTGCCGCCCTATATTCAAAAAGTTGAGACTTCTCACCCTACCTGGCCTTTATGCTCTTGTTTCTTTGGTAAGAATAAGAAATAACATCCAGGAATTCCCGAGGCTAGGGGATCACCACACATACCAGACAAGGAACCGCGACGATCTGAGCATCAACCGACATCGACTGACACTGGTGCAGAAAAGGAGTCCAGATTTTGTGGGGATCAAGATTTTCAACCGCCTTCCTCCAAAGATTAAAAACCTGCCCACCAAAACCTTCGAAAAGAAGATGAAAGACATTTTGATTGGCATTGCTCCCTACACGCTGGAGGAACTGACTCCTGAAACATGGTGACAATCCCTTGGTTTATCCAGCACCTGTTATTTATTTCAGCTATCTATATATATCTATTTCTTTTTATTATCTATCTCTGTTTGTTATGAATTTTTTATACATATTTATATTTTCTTACTCATGACTGAAACTGAATTGTTATCACTGCTTGTTTGTTTTTTTGCTAAGATAATGACGTTTGTCATGTACCACTGTGTATGGCGACAATAAAGAAAATTCAATTCAATTCAATTCAATCAGTTGACGTAGTGTGTTTTGTTGGGTCGATCTACATATTTGCGGTAGAATTAAAGGCCGATGCTTGTAGTAAATAGCAGCTATTTTCCTAAGTAATGCGTTGTCTTCAATGACCAGAGTGACCACTGATATTTTAAGTGAATTTAATAAAATAAAGACAGCCATGGTTTCTCTCCAGCCCTGGGAATGCACTAACTCGCGGAAGGGGTAACTTGGGGGAAATGGAGACCCTTTATAAGGAACCGAGGGTTCAAGCCTAATGATACTGTATGCTGAAAAGCTGTTGCCGTAATCTTTTCTTTTCATTTTATTACAAGACCGGTAAATTCTTTGAACTTGAGGTGATACCAGCTGAAATTATTTTGTAAAAATAGAAATAATGCATTTGTATGAGTGCTTGTTTAGTTTTGGTTTATTATTTTCAATAATAGAAAAGAAGAAGGGAATAAAATTGTAAACCCCACTCAAAATTCGTTGGTTTGCGTTTCAAGGTACGTAGAATCCAAAAATCTAATAAAAATTTTGTCGTCCGTCCGCCGTACGCGGCACTTTCCTTAGTTCCCTTGGACTGGTTGTGCCCTGAAGCTTTTGGTTGATGTCAGTCACTTCAAAGGGTTGAAAAATAAGGGCTGTAATTTTCAAAACGCCCTAGCTCAAAAAATTTCGATATTAAGGGGGTCTCAGTCGGTCGCCATTCGTTCCTCATTCCGGATCAGTATTTCGCGAAATGAATTTCTAAAATCCTTTGAAATTTCAAATTTAGGTACGACTTTTCAAGTTTTTGCCCCTCAATTTTGTGATATACTGAGCCGGAACGAGGAACGAACGGCGACCTACTGAGACTCCCTTGAGGTATAGTTTTTTCATAAATTTAAAATAGAATTGCATTTTTAGAATCGAATGAGACCAACCGTTCGCTCCCTATGAGAACTTAAGGGTTAGTCTTACGATAAATAAGAAACACGGGTGTGAATTGCTCCTTTGACATTTTAGCTTACCAAAGTGCGATCGCTGTTCGTTTCTTCGAGTTGTACTTACTAAATTTTTGCGTCATTAGCAACCGGTATTCCTAATGAAGGCGTATTGAAGCATTTTTTGAAGAAATAAACTTGATTGTGAATGTTGCAGGCGAGTGATCTTTATAGAAAAATAATAAACCTTTGTGTAATAATTTGCAGCGTTTTAAACTTGGAATTGATTTGGATGAAAAGTAAATTCATATTGAGAAAATTTGAATCGCTGTGGGAAATCGAAAAATGTTAGATGAGACCTAAATGCAAACCCCAGTTTGTAAAGGCTGATGAAGGCGAAGATGTTTTGCCGAAACATGTACCGACAAATATAAAATAAACTCCAACTCTTTATCGATCATTTTGGTTTATTATTTTCAATAATAAGCCTTTGGAATCGAGCAAGAAAAAAAAAATTTTAACCCCCCCCTCAAAATTTGATGTTTTACGTTTCAAG
Organism: Apolygus lucorum; assembly: GCA_009739505.2. Classification (NCBI taxonomy): domain Eukaryota; kingdom Metazoa; phylum Arthropoda; class Insecta; order Hemiptera; family Miridae; genus Apolygus; species Apolygus lucorum. The sequence goes on along the minus strand of CM019180.2, from coordinate 25,704,999 downwards.
GTACGTAGAATACGAAAATCGAATAAAAAAATTTCCGTCCGTCCGTCGTACGCGGCACTTTTCTTAGCAACACTGGACCGATTTGGTTCAAATTTGGTATATGGGCTCCATTTGGGGTCTAGTTGTGCCGCGAAGCTTTTGGTTGATGTAGGTCACTTCTAAGGGGTGAAAATTAAGGGTTGAAATTTTCAAGAGTGCCCTAGCTCGAAAACTCTCGAAATTAAGGTATCGTTTTTTCACCAATTTTGAATAGTATTGAATTTTTAAAAATTTTTGAGACCACCCGGAGCTCTGTAAGACAAACCGTTCGGTCCCTACGAGTACTTGAAGGTTTTCCTTCGATAAAACAGAATCATGAGTGTGAATCGCAAAAGAGGTCTAATCTCCATTCAAATTTTATCGGACGAAAATGCGATCGCTGTTCATTTCTTCGATTTGTATACAGTTTTGGCTTCTGCGTAACCAGTAATCAAATTTCCATAAGAAGCATTCTATTTTTCCAATCGAGTGTGAAGCGTTTAGTTCTTTCTAATAAACTTGATTGTGAAGGAGTGAAGCCAGTATGGTGTGGTAGGTAGTACCTAGCTGGTAGGTAAAAAAAAGTTGGTAGTTAAAAAAAAATTCTTGGTGGGTAAAAAACGCTGCAAATCATTGCTCAAAGGCTTCTTCACTCTTCAGATCACAGATCAGCTGAGTGAGCTCCGAAGCCATTTTCAATCTTATTGAATGGAAGTGCTCTTCCAGGCGTCTCCAGCATTCGAGGAGATCTTCTTCAATCCACAGATCACTGATCAGCTGAGTGAGCTCCAAAGCCATTTTCAATCCTATTGAATGGAAGTGCTCTTCCAGGCGTCTCCAGCATTCGAGGAGATCTTCTTCACTCCTCAGATCACTGATGAGATGAGTGAGCTCCAAAACCATTTTCAATCCTATTGAATGGAAGTGCTCTTCCAGGTGTCTCCAGCATTCGAGAAGATCTTCTTCACTCTTCAGATCACTGATCAGCTGAGTGAGCTCCAAAGCCATTTTTACTCCTATTGAATGGAAGTGCTCTTCCAGGCGTCACCAGCAATCGAGAAGATCTTCTTCACTCTTCAGATCACTGATCAGCTGAGTGAGCTCCAAAACCATTTTTACTCCTATTGAATGGAAGTGCTCTTCCAGGCGTCTCCAGCATTCGAGGAGATCTTCTTCACTCTTCTGATCACTGATCAGCTGAGTGAGCTCTGAAGCCATTTTCCATCCTATTGAACGCAGGAAGCTGAAATTTGAGAGGGAAGGTCAAGGGAGAATACAGATGGTGGTAGGTGCTATTGATGGAGAACCAGTGATCCATACAGAAGGGTGATCTATACAGAAAATAATAAACCTTTGAGCAATGATTTGCAGCGTTTTTTAGATTGAGTGAGATATGTTTATTGGCCACCATTTTGTACACTTTTACAATAAGATAAATGCATAATCTTTTCAAAATCGCTCCATCTCGTTAAATAAATCGAAACCTACTATAATGAGTGAATTACTATACAATACATTACATGCTTGAAACCTAGGTTACATACTTGGTTATTCTATTTAATAATCTCTAGTCCTATATGCGCTGTTTGTAGCCTCTCGCTTCTAAAGCCACCTTCTGAAACTAGCCAATTAACACTTGCCTTTTTGTATTTAATCTCTCGCGCTCGATCGCTTGTTATCATTCCCAAAACCTTTTCAAAATAAATTTGGTCAGTTTGAACACTTCTTTCTCAGGCATAACATTGTCTTGATGGCAGATCTCACCGAACGGAAGTGGACGTGTAACCTGTGCACGTGGTTTGCACGTGTGGGCCGGGTCCGCAAATGTGTTTGGCAAACATTAGTTTTTCGATGTTTTTATATAGATGTTTTTTTAGGTAGATTAGGAAAAATAGTCAAGTATATCCCAACAACGGTATAATATTGATGAAAATTTGCTCATTTACTCATGCTGCTCAAATGAGACTTTTTTATCTGAATTTAAAAAAAAATTGTTGAATTTTGGCGCATTGAAATTGCTATACTATCCAGGCATATCAAGTGAGACATTCAATGGAGGGATAAAGTAAAATGCATAAAGTTTAAATTTCCTTCTGTATAATTTGATGTTTGTTCATGGGAGATAACAACTTGGACTTGTGAATTATGATTGTGATGACGATTTGCATCAGAAGCTAAACTAGCGCACTGCGATTCCGTTTAAATTGGGACTCCTCACAAAGCGTTTCCAAAGCTGCTTATTTGGTTTATTGGCGAAGACGTGGCGCAGATAGCGGCTCGGTATTAAGGAAAGGGGTGTATCCGCCCTGTAGTTTGTGCATCTACTATCACGTGTGAACGTGTTTCATTTATCAAGATCACCCATAAATTACCGCAACCTGTTATTACCTGATATAAGTAGGCGGTATGAGTGTTAACCTACAATTTCCCCTCGTCGTTTCGAGTTATAACTGCCCTATAACTTCAAGCCTGAGTACGCTGAAACGTACACCATCTCGAAATGATAATAGGCCTTCCATGTTTCGAATGTAACTTTACACAGGGCCGTATTTCAACTTGTTTCTGACTGAATGATTTCAATTGCAGATGGCGAGCCTATCAAGTTACCTGAGAACCTCGAGAGCCTTCCAAAAGCTGAGCATTTCCCAACCCAGCGCCACCGTTGGAACACAAATGAGGTAATTTATATTCCTAATATTATTTCTTATTGTTATACGATGGTTCTAGAATTTTAAATTGTGACCTGTAAATCTTCGATTATTCTGGGTTGAGCTGATTTCTATCTTGTTCTAAAATTTTCATTGGATCAAGAAATTTTGACTACAGAGTCTGTAACATGCGTCTGAATTTTTGTATGATTGGACATCAATTGGACTATCAAGTGATAGCTCGATAGATACAGATCACCATGATTGTTCACGCTTACTCACTGATTCATTTGCCAAAGTATATAAGTTGGAACACGACTGCTACGTTCTGGGTTTTCATGTTGTTCATGTTGTTCTATTCATGACAAAAGCAGAAGTGCTAATTTCGACTCCATTGGATGCGATATCTAATGTGACTGATTGACGGATATGTTCTCTTGCACCATTGGATCCCTTCAAAACTTGGTCATCATCTTTACTGACCCAGTTATTTTCTTGTACAAGGCCACTCCTAACCAGGTTTACAGAGGCTCCCGTATCTAGAAGTGCATGTATCTCAACCCCATTCATCATAAGCTTTCCGACCAGAAGGTTGTGGTTGGGTTCTAAGCGACTATGAGAACTCATCACCTCAATATCACGGCAACATCTTGGTGAACTTGGGTGATGGGGTTTTCTTGACGAAAGGCATCTAGTTAGTGGGCAATGGACGTTGCCGAGATATACTCGACATAAGTTTGTCTTTGGTAGTACATCCATTCAAGTAAAGCTGATCTTGAAAGTTTTCTGGCAATGCAAGAAGTACCAGAATACAAGTCGCTTGGTCTGGAAAAGAGGGCCCATACGCCTAGTAAATGAGTCTGAGCTTTTTATAGTAATAATCGAGCAAGCTTCCACCCCAATACTTGTAGTTGTTAGCTTTCTTCGCCAACTCCAACTTGTTTTGACCAAATGCATTTACAAATTTTGTTTTCCATTCTGCCCAGGTAAAAGTTTCATGATCCTCAACAGCTAGCAGTGAGAAAAACCACTTTTCAGCAGTACTGTTACTGATGAACTTACTGGGAAGGTGGTAGATTTTGTGTTCATCAGTCCATTTGTTAACATCACTAACTCTCTCATACATGGTTATCCATATGCTAGGATCGAAATTTTTTCCATCAAATTCTGTAATAGGCATTTCACTAACAGTAATGCCTGGTAATTACATTTTGATCAGACATTCTTTGAAGAATCAGTGGTCGAGGGCTCTGATTTCTTGTGGGAATCAGAATTCCCACAAGTCTATTCGCTGACACCACGCAAATCGAACTTTCCAAGTACTGAATTGTGCTCGAAGACATTTGAGTTCTTTGAATCAGTACTCGAACTGTGATTCCAAAGAATCTGTAAAAATACTTAGTTTTCTTGGAATCAGAGCTGAGATTTTTCCGAATAAGTAGTCTTTGATTCCTAGAAATTAGTTCTCAGAATTTGATTAATTGGAATCAGTACTCCGCCTTTGATTCCTTAAAATTGGTACTCAGTTTTTAGGACGTCCCACAGTAAGACTTGGGCGTCCTTATGCGATCGATCTGGGGTGAAGGAAGACAACACTCAACAGAAAAAAAATAACCACACAGTAATCCGTTTTAGACCATTCTGAATCCAAATCCGCGAAAAAAACCGTAGGTGTATGTCTGTGTGTGTGTGTGTATGTGTGTGTGTGTGTATGTGTGTATGTGTGTGTGTAACAAAATCTTGTGTACTCTGCACAGGCCTTAGTTCTCAACCGATTTTCCTGGTTCTTTTTTTGTTCGTCGCGGAAAACTATCTAGTTGTGCACTACGTCGCCGGAATTTCGAATTCCGCCTTTTAAGGGAAGGAAAGGGGGGGTTAATGCTCGAAAAACGTGCGTTTTTGGGCATAATCTTGTGTACTCTGCCCAGGCCTTAGTTCTCAAACGATTTTCGTGGTTCTTTTTTCGTTTGACGCGTAATACTATCTAGTTGTGCACTACGGCGCCGGAATTTTGGATTTTGCTTTTTGAGAGGGGGAAAGGGGGGGTTAATGCTTAAAAAACGTGCGTTTGCGTGCATAATCTTGTAAACTCTGCCCAGGCCTCAATTTCCAACCGATTTGCGTGTTTCTTTTTTTGTTTGACTCAAATAACTTCCAAGTTGTACATGATTTTACCAGAGTACCAAAATTCGCAAGGGGAGGGGGTGAGTGGGGGGATAATATTCACAAAATATCCGATTTTTCAATATTTTGGTTCCTTTACTACTTACTAATTGTACCCAAGCTTTGAAATTGAGGAAAAATTCTCATTATACCTCCGAATTTTCATGAATTATTCTCTGTACCACCATGGAACTAATAGTGGTGCGACCATGGTGCCATGATGCCATAAACCGCTTATTTCGTGGTTTTTTTTTGTGTTTCACCTTGAATACGGATGTGAACGTCGACGGACTGCCTACCAAAACTAACAGATGAAAGTTCAATGTTACGACGTATTTCCGCTTTGGTGCCAGACTGGCACCATTGTTGGCGTTGGGGAGGTGGGGGGGGGGGGGGGGTAACTCGAATTCGCATGTTGGGTATCGTAGATCATGGATTTTAAAATGCTCTTCAGATTCGAGGCTCCCATGCCGCTAGAAATGTTAAGGTGGATAATGGTGGGGGGGGGGGGGTCAGTATTTCTTGCCTAAAGTAATGAATAAATTACATCGAGTGAAACAGTTTTATCGCTTACCAACTGGTTTAACTGATCTAATGCTTATCCAATGGGACGTCCCCTGGAATGCATGCATTACTAAACAATATGTTTGATCCTTGAAATGGGGTGTCAGTGTTTCAGTCAAAGATTAGTAATCAAGCTTTGATTCCAAAAAATCTGTAATTATACTCTGGTTTCTTGGAAACAGTGCTCAAATTTAGATTTTTCCGAATAAGTATTCTTTGATTCCTTGAAATTAGTGCTCAGAATTTGATTAGTTGGAATCAGTTGATACTGATTATGGAATCAAACTTTGATTCTTTGAAATCGCTACTCAGTCTTCGATTCCTTGAAATGGGGTTTCAGTCTTTGATTCATTCGAATCAGTACTCAGGATTTCATTCATTTAAATCGTAGGGGTACATTAAAATATATATATATATTTTTTTTTTCTTCGAAGAACCTATGGTACGGATAGTGGCTTTGTAGATTGTATAAAACCTTCAACATCTTCCAAAATCCATTTGGAATTTTTTTTTTTTTAATATTGGAAGGAATCAATCAGCCTTCGAATACAGACTATAATGAACCCCAAAGTAAAGCATAAACTTGATCAAAGTTTGCAAGTAAACTAGGGCTAAAGTAAATACTCTAAGCTAAGCTGTAGCATTTCTTTAGTTAGTACTTATGAATAGCTCTAGTGACCGTGTCTGGGGACGTTCCCAGACGTCCACTGGATGTTGAGGACTCTGCTGAATGAGAACTATCAATTCTCAAGAAGAGCACTATGGATCCAATTGATTGAGTATTTTTAATTCTTTTCTGACTTCAACTATGAACTCTATTAACAAGTTCTTGGTAGGCTGATGGAATTAAAAACACTCAAACAACATCAAAGAGGTCATTATTGGTGTGGGGAGGGGGTTCTGGTTGATTCAGTTGTTCAATAAATTAGCAGTCGGATTCTAAGCTCATCAGTTCCAATTTCTATCAAATCCACTATTCATCCAACATCTATAATTTAATTGATTCAGCTTGAAATGAAGAAATGATGATTCTACGTTGTCCATTATACTGACTGTAAGTAGTATTCTATTGAGTTCCCCTGAGCTATCTTGCGTGATTCATCCTGTCAGGGGTTAGAAGTCAAGTGGCAAAATAACTCCTGGAAGCTGTTTAAAGATGATAAAGATTAATGCGAGGATAGGCCGTAAGTAAATCCTAGTTCTGCTCCCCTCATGCCCATAAGCAGTTACGGTAATAGCTTGCAGCCACTCCGGCAAAAGGGGCCCCGTAGAAACAGGTACATTAAATTGCACTGACTGCATTTTACCTCCCGTTTCCTGTCCCACTTCTCTTCTCTACAGAGTCAGCGAGTGACAAATGTTTGAACGCATTATATATAGATTAGAGGCGACAGTGACGCATACGGTGAGCCTGGGGCCCCAGGAGACCTCTCCAACCAGAAGCTGGTCGACTGTGGAGGGTTGGTCGCTCCTGTTTTTTCTGAAAAATGGTCTTTGCCAGGCTTTTTGCTCTACAGATCCACCGAGCGTTTATCTGATTTTAAGCCTAACCCATAACTCCTCTTTTCCAGGACTGTGAATTACGGAGTTGTCTTCTTTTTGTTGTAAATGACTTGAAATGTGACAAGTGCTTCAAGCGTTGTGGCTGAATAACAATAGGAACGGGTGCTCTTTGCTGATATAGTCATGATATTTTGCCTTTTTCAGAACTCTTCTTGAATAATACAAGTGTACAGAGCTCGGACTGAATTGGAATGTATAAATTGAACAGACTGAATTTGAATAGAATCAGCTTGTATCAATGCTGTAATAAATATACAGCACAGTAGTTCAAAATTTCGAATGCGCTCTGCGGGGTGGTTCGACGAGATTTTTCCTTTGCTTAATAAAGTCCGGAAGCTGTAGCCGAGCGATGCAGCTCATCAAAGAAGCATCATGACCAGTTCACAGCCACGTTTCGTCCTTTTGTCGGAATTGTGTAATAGTGAAACTCGATAAGACAACAAATAAATTTTTCTTACTTGATGTTGTTACCACACAATGAACAAACATTCTATACACAAAATCTTATTCTTGCTGTACGTATTATTGTGAAAATAATTTGCCTTTGCTACTCATCTTCTTTACTTATACAGCTTCCATATACCTTTCACTCATTTGCTCTCTGGTTATCGGAAACTGTCTGTAAACAGGGTGTTCGCACCAGTAATTTTTAGCCTCAAATTAACACCATTGTTGTTACATCCGTATTAGCATCAAAATAACTAGTGTTAACCCTTAATTTCTCACTTGTATAAAAAACATTATTATTATGATTTGTTTACAATAAAGGTGTATTTTGACAAACCACATGACATAGAAGTGCTGGTTTTGATCGAGATGTTTGAGATTTTTCTCAACTCGATGAAAACTAGACGCTTTCTTCTTGGACACCTCATGAAAGGTGTGTATAGTGATATTCTAAAAAAGATAGTTTAGGGAGGAGGGGAAGTGGTAGCTGTCGTGATTAAATGATGAGGTCCATGATTTCAATACAAAATATGAACAAACGAAAGTTTCCTTCCGAACCACTAATTTTGGCAGTTCAAAATAGAGTAGGTACCTGTATGATAATAGGTTCTGTTCAATTTTGGCTGGACGCAATCGGCGGCTTATTATTCTAATCAGGCCTTTAATTTGACTATACACAAATGGTCCTCCATCTACTCCGTCGGAAGTCACAGGGGAAGTAAAGTGAATACGGACCAATCTTCCCGAAAACGGCAACCACGTTTTTCAACTTCTTTCACAAATGTTCGATACTTTCAACAAAGCGAAATGAAATCTGTTTGAAACGGGACCACCACGGATATTGGTAGAACACATTTCAAAAAGAATCAGGCAGATTGGTATGAGAATAAAGAAATTCAAGGTGTTCGGACAAACAGAAAAAAAAGAAGAAAAAAATCGTCATCCCACGACAACCCGAATTGAGTACCTTCTCTTTGGCGTTGAAGTCGGTCAAAAAAAAAGACGAGATAACACAAATAAGTTTGTTAGCCAAATAAAACCTCCCCCAGAAGTATTTCAATGGAATATTGATGCACTGGCCCCCATATCCTGAGGTTTCCAATAATGGGTACACCATCCAACCCTGAAGCATCGAAAAAGACAATGAAAAATCGAAATATTCTGCTATTTGTGGATACAAAACTCTTATTTCCTTAACATCTTGAGTTGATTATCCTTAGTAATTCTAAAAAAATTTCGAAATAAGGTACATCTGAACAAATTTATGAAGCCTTTGATATCCCCCGGTTCATGTCGAAGGTGGGTCTTATCACGATAATTATTATCTCAGGAATTAGTGTTTTTTCTGAGTTGTTTTTAATCAATCAATAATATTGAAGTGTTGAAGTAGTCAACAAAATATCATTTTTGACTGAAAAGTGGTTGAACAAAAAGTAGAAAGCGCACAAATCAGACTTCTAAAAAGACCTCAGGACATTAATGGTGAATCTGAATCTAGCGTCTGTTGGAAGATTAAATTGTTGGAATCTGATTTCCAGAAGAATTTGTTTGAAATAACAGATCCAGAAAACATGAATGAAGGAATCCAAGAGGTTAGGATAGCTCTTTCTTTTTTATCAATCCTAATAAGTACCTAATGTTATGTATGGTCGGTCTTGTTGTACGGAGCGGAGGCTTGGACCCTAAAGGCTGCCACCCTGAGCAGAATAGGAGCCTTTGAGATGTGGCTATTGCGTAGGATGTTTAGGATCCCTTGGACAGCCCACATTTCAAACGAGGAAGTTCTCCAGCGGGCTCAAGTTCAGAGGAAGCTCCTGGTTACGGTGAAATGCCGTAAAATTGCATACTTGGGACATATATTGAGAGGAGAAAAGTATCGGCTACTACAGTTGATTATGAAAGGGAAGATCGAGGGTCGGCGCGGTGCTGGAAGAAGACGGCTCTCCTGGCTGAATAACTTGAGGAAGTGGACGGGTATTCAGCGTGCGGAGGAGCTTTTCAGAACTGCAGAGGACCGGGACGCTCTCGCCGCAGTGATTGCCAACGTCCGGTTAGCCGGATAAGGCACATAAAGAAGAAGAATAAGTACCTATTTTCCATCCCTTTTTTTGGTTTATTATTTTCAATAATAAACCTTTGGAATCGACCGAAATAATCAATTTCAATCAATAATTTTTAACCATCCTCAAAATTTGTTGGTTCACGTTTCAAGATTCGTAGACTCCAAAAATCGAATAAAAATTTTGCCGTCCGTCCGCCGTACGTTAGCACTTTCCATTTGGGGTCCCGAAGCTTTTGGTTGATGTCAGTCACTTGTGAGGGTTGAAAAATAAGGGTTGTCATTTTCAAAACGCCCAAGCTCAAAAACTTTTGATATAAAGGTATTGTTATTTCATCAATTTAATATATTATTGAATTGAATTAGACCACCTAGAGCTCTGTTGGACAAACCTTCGCTTCCCTTGTGTTCTTTCAAGACGAGTGATCTATACAGGGTGTCACCCTTACGGGCGCACCACCGGGCAGGGTTCGATTCTACTACTAATTTGCAACAAAAAATGTCTCTTAGCAATTTTGTTTTAGAGGCTTCGTTTTCGACTTATTTCACATTTAAGATTTTTTTCGTGTTTTCGACCGTACATCACTAAATGGCTATAACTCCCTTAATTGATGGAGTAAATTCAAATCTAATTATATCATTGGAAAGAGCGTCAAATTTCCTATCTCCCTGATGGGGTTTTAGAAATGCTTTCCAACTTAATAAATCATTTGACTTGAAATTGTACGTACTTTTTGACGCTGAATCGAATGGTAACTCTTTCCGATCTCCTCGACAAACAAATAGTACTTTTCAAGCCCTTCAAGCAAACAGAGTACAACAACTGAGTCCTCGACTCCCAACTTGTTATCTATCGAAAAGATAAAGCTTTCCTCAAATGATCGGGACGATATTTTCAAGACAGAGGGCAAAAATTAGGTAAGTCAACAAAGTGGAAGGAGTGCGAGTCATTAATAACCCAGACCTCCCTTAATGACAATTTTGGATAAAACGAACAACGAGATTGAACCCTTCGCCCAAAGGAAATAGCTTGAAAAGTACTATTTGTTTGTCGAGGAGATCGGAAAGTGTTAAGATTCGATTCAGTGTCAAAAACTACGTAAAATTTCATGTCAAATGATTTATTAAGTTGGAAAGCATTTCTGGTGAAAAACGCCGATTTACACCCGAAAATGAACGTTTTCTGCCCTAAAAACGTCATTTTCTAACCGAATAAGTGGTGTTTTTAAAAGAATGACTACACCGTTAGAAAGCTGGGATTCACATGCAACTTTTAGGCTTACAGCATGGAAATTTCCGTTCACGACGTTTCGAGAAACAAACTTTGAAAAAAGTGAAAATTTTCTAATCTTTACCGATTTTTTACTTTTGGTTTATTTTACACCCGTTCGTTTCATTTGAAAATTTCAAAACCCCATCAGGGAGATAGGAAATTTGACGCTCTTTCCAATGATATAATAAAATTTGAATTTACTCCATCAATTAAGGGAGTTATAGCCATTTTAGTGATGTAAGGTCGAAAACAAATCTTGAATGTGAAATAAGCCGAAAACGAAGCCTCTAAAACAAAATTGCTAAGAGACATTTTTTGTTGCAAATTAGTAATAGAATCGAACCCTGCCCGGTGGTGCGCCCGTAAGGGTGACACCCTGTATAGAAAACTAATAAACCTTTTTGTGATAATTTTCAGCGTTTTTTAATAGTTTCATTCTGTACAAAACCACATTTTCCCGATCCAATTTTTTTGGCCCTGCATAAACTTTGAGGTAAGGAACGTTATGATCTTAAATTTTCCAAACAATACAATGACGACAACCAGATTCCTCAATCATCGTCATATTGATGCGAAAGTTATCTTTCCTTCCTCTGGCCTCATTTCAACAGCCAAAGTTTTAAAAACAAAGCTTCCTCCTCATGTATTGGAGTATATAAATCGATATTATGCAAGTACTTGGCAAAACCTAGTGGAGTTCCCTGGCGTGTATTGGATTCTATTTGACGATAATTGGTGCACTCCTTTGGCGATTACTGTAATTACCATGACGTTCCTAACATTCTTCAGTATTCCTCCTTTTTCTCAAAATTTCAGTTTGTTCACGAGTTCTCATAACGTAGCCTTTAATGTGTAATACGTATTATCCCGGGTATAGAAGAACATCGCCCGGTATGTGAGATCATTCTCAAACACCATCATTCTGACCCAACATGGAACTTATCCCATGAAAATGGTATATGGCGAAGCGGCGGATTAATTGCGTTGGTCTGGTTTAGTGCAACGAGCCCATTCTATATCACAGTGAAGGTTGTATCTCAACTCGAACCTAATTGCTGGAAAGGGCCTTTATTAATTCATTAGTATATGTTAATTGCTTGTACTTTATTAGTCCGAAGACAATTAAGGTGTTCATTAACTAAGTGAGGACGCTCTCTCTCCCACTATGGGGTTAATCTTAATTTGAGTACGTGTTTTGCACCGTTTGGGTCATAAATTTGTAACATGCGCGTGTGCGGTTTTGTAGTTTTCATACACACTGGTTGTATTCTTGAATGGTCGTCTGGTTTATGATATCACCCTCTTCGTTCATTGAGGTTTTCTTGAGTATCTATACCCCCTGAGCATCACAAATTCTTAACTAGTGCACTAGTCGTGAAAATTCTCAGCGACAAAATAAAGAACCTAATTAGGATATTGAACTTATTGGATATTGAAACCTATTTCTTCTGTTTAGTAACTGCAATTTTGCTCAAATAAATAGGAAAAGATCACACCATGATCGAAAAGTTCAGTGGAACAGATTTCATTAATATTTGAGTGACATCCCTGAGTGACATTGAGTGGCTTGAGTCACCTTAAATGGCAAGATCAAACAATTTCGCTAGTACAAAAACTCCGTAAATACATACACCTATTTTATAAACTACGAGGATACCTAGATAGAAAGACACTTATTTATGTGTACAAAGCTCTAGTTCAAAGCGTCATGAGTTTTGGAATGTCCATGTTTGTCAATGTTTTGTCCATCTCAACTCTAAAACCACTAACCATGGTCCAGAAATCAATTCTCAAAGTGATTTATAAAAAATCTCGAAGATTTCCCACGAATGAACTGTTTGACATTGCCTGCGTGTTTACTCTTCATCAACTGTACATAAAATCTTCACTTTCATTCCTCCATAAGCACCCTGAATATTTCGATTATCACAGGAATAAGTCCTATTCCATACGCCTCACAACTCAAGCGATCATACCAGCTCCAATAACCAGACTATGGTGCACATCAAGGCATATCTATTACAGTATGCCATACCTGATACGCTCGCTCCTAGAAGATATCAAGTCCTCCACCATATATTCTCGCTCATCATTTAAGAAGAAAGTTTTCACCTTGCTGATTCAACAGGGCCTCTTGTAAAAATTTATCGTCATCTGTCTACGCCAACTGATGGCACACTACACACTACTTACTGCAATAAAAATAACAGAAATCTCTGTCCACCTACTAGTAAAAAGAAATATATTCATTCACTTTAATTTTTCCATTTACTCAGACTAAGAAATTATTTATTTCAACTCCCCCAGCCGCACAGGACTTTGTCCTATGGTTATGGGGTACATTCCAATAACATGTATAAGCGATTATCTTACAGATTGTGAATAGTACCTATGCAATTTATCTTATTTTAACATGTTGTAAATATCTTTTGAGGAATAAAATCTCATTCATTCATTCATCTTCTTATTCGCGAAAATTAAGATGGAACAAGTTTTTATGCTCATAACAAGTAAGGTGAGAGCCCCAACTGAACAATTTGTTCAACTTATTTGAATTTTGATCGTGCGTGATGTCTGACAATTCGCGAATTATCTAGTCTCCATTGTGATTTTCATGGACGCAATATGTTGAAGAATGTCAGAAGTTGAAGAAATAAATTAGTAGTCAAGATGAAAAAGGAACTGAAATAACGTCTGCCAAGTTGGAAGGACAGTATAGCTTACATGGACATTCATAATCAGTTGGCGTAAAAATGTTCTATTGTACCTTGATTGTCAGCAGAATCACTGAAAAAATCCCCGATTTGGAATCAGTTTTTATGATCATGTTGATAGTTTTTATGTTTGACAAACAGCAACAGGACCGGGTAATCGTTTGCAATTATTTTCACTTATTTAGTGGCCTCTTCTGGGCAGACCGTGATAAAATCCAATCTTCCTAGGCCCACTATACAACTACTCTTCTTTTTCGAGTGAAATCGAGCCATCAGATCGCAAGAAATTGGTTTTTAAATATCACGTTTGCTCGTGTGCACACGCTGCTATTTGTCCGATGTCAGAAGGATTGATCATTGACACACAAAGGAAAGTTGCTCAAAAAGTTCTGACACAGAAAAAAGTGGAAATTTTGATTCTGAAAGACCCACGGTTTTTTAACCCGCTGCACAAACAATTTATGTTTGGAAACATAATATTTCACCGTTACAATTAATGGTATCGCGCATAAATATATGCACCTAAGTTATATCAGTACTTTTAGCACATGGCAGAATCCTTAAGGCATCTTTCAGGGCCCGAGATCCGTTCTGGGTGGAGGTCAAGTTTGAATGAGCCCTGGGGATGGAGGGAGGATTGTGCTTCATCAGGCGACACTTCTTCTCCCCAAGGGAGCTACAAGTTTTGAAGCAGACTACATAAATATTCCTCCTTTCAGGACACGGGAGGCCATCAACTCTAGGATGAGCAATCGGTATCCTGCTCGTACCAGATCCTTGGCTGACCTGCCATGTTATATCCCACGCCAGGACCCGTAGCCCCAATCACCTTTATTTGACTTTGATGTATGTTGGCGATCGCTGCTGCAGTGTTTAATAGTTAGTCGACTTCATACTCCTGAATTTTGGCAGAATTGATGTCTGTAAATGATTTCAGTGCAGAGCCTGAGACCACTGAGACATCAATAATGATGGATCCTCTTAATGTTAATACTAAGAAATCAGGACGGTAACCTAGTTTTTCTAGGTTGAAGCGTGGCTCAAGCAATACTGGCCATCCATCAGAGTTGTGGGGGCACACCGCTCTTACCGCGAATGTGCACATTTGGAGCACGGCTGTTCTGTCGGGCACAGGTAAAAATCGCCAACACGCCTGCCTCTTCTCTTTTTCACTCCTGTTAGTAAAGAGCCCAAATTAATAAATTTTCACTGAAAAAAAAAAAAAAAAAAAATGAAATTTTGATTTGGAAGATCTACGGTTTTCAGACCTGTTGTATAAATATAAAGCTTTGTTTTTAATATGCGGTAGTGAAAAAACAAAAATTCTTCATCGTAAACTCATACTTTTTTGAAAACATATTGTTTAGTAATGCATGCATTCCAGGGGACGTCCCATTGGATAAGCATTAGGTCAATTTAAACCCGTTGGTGAGCGATATAAAACTGTTTCACTCGATGTAATTTATTTACTAATTTAGGCAATAAATAGTGGTCTCTCCCTCCCCCCTCATCACCCTTATCCACCATAACATTTCTAGAAGCATGGAAGCCTCAAATTTGAAGACAATTTCAACATCCATTATCTACGATACCCAACATGAGAATTCCAGTTCATCCCCCCGGGCAATGGTGCCAGTCTGGCACCAAGGCGGAAATACGTCGTAACGTTGAACTTTCATCTGTTTAGGTAGTCCCTATTAGTTCACATCCGTATTCAAAGTGAAACAAACAAAGACCAACGAAATAAGCGGTTTCTGGCACCAAGGTGGCACCACTATTAGTTCCATGGCGACAAAGAGAATAATTCATGAGAATCCGGAGGTAAAATTGAGAATTTTTCGTAATTTCAAAGCTGGGGAACAATATTAGTGAGCAGTAAAGGAACCGAAATATTGAAAAATCGGATATTTTGTGAATATTATCCCCCTACTCTCCCCCTCTCCAGGCTAATTTTGATACTCTGGTGAAATAGTGTGCAATTTGGAAAATTTCTGAGTCAAACAAAAAAAGAATTAAGCAAATCGGTTGGAAATTGAGGCCCGGGCAGAATTTACATGATTATTCCTGCAAACGCAGTTTTCTAAGCATTAGCCCCCTCTTAAAAGGCAAAATTAGAAATTTAACACAGTGAACAACTAGATAGATTTCTGCGTCGAATACAAAAATAAACCACGAAAATCGGTTGGAAATTGAAGCCTGGCAGAGTACACAAGATTATGCCAAAAATCGTACCTTTTTTCAGCATTAACCTCCCTTCGCTCCCCCCCCCCCCCCTTAAAAGGCAAAATTCAAAATTCCGGGGACTTCGAGCTAAATAAGTACCACGATAATCGGTTGAAAACCGAAGGTAAACAAACCCAGGGTTGAAGCCTGGGCAGACGACGCAAGATTTTGTCACACACACACTCGGACATACATCTACGGTTTTTTCGCGGATTTGGATTCAGAATGGTCTTAAACTTATTAGTGTGTGGTAATTTTCTTTCTGTTGAGTGTTGTCCAACTTTACCTCAGATCAATCCCATAAGGACGCCCAATTCTTACTGTGACGTCCTAAAAATTCTATGAAGAATGGATGCTCGTGAATTGTTGTTGATATCATATTCGTCGAATGACGCGGAAACGTCTGAAAACGCGATAGTCAACTATACCACTTAATTTCCCAGTATATTCCTACCAGAAATCCCCATTTAGATGTTCAAAAGCGTTAAGATACCCTTTAGTGCACAGTTATGAGCGTCTGAAATTCCAAGGAAATGCCTCCTTTTAGCTTCTCTCGCCATTTGATTCCTCCGTACCCCAGTTTAGACTTGTTATGCTCGCTTCTCCGTTCAGATAGGATATAGGGCAATGGCGTCGCTCCCTCTTCCGCTCGACTGTACCATTCAGAAGAGTTTATCCTACTTCGATCTCTTCACCGTGTCATCTTCTCCACCCGCCACGATATTCCTAATTGCTCCCCACAGCCTTCTTAATCAGCGATTCCTGATTCAGCGGTCGTTGAAAGAAAGTTGTAATTCACTCCCGAGTTCATCTTTTCCTTTCACGTTTTAATTTCCATTAATTTCTCCCTCTTCCGTTTTCGGTCGACTGCTCTCTTCAAACCACGAATGAGTTCATTCATCATTTCAAAGATCGATGAAAAGATAAAACTGTTCGTCCAAACTAATTGCTAACAACGAAGAACCTCGTCTGCCTTGAGAATTAGAACTGAAATGTCTCACTGTCGAATTCACAATCGCCCGGTTAGAAAACATGGTCAATTCACACTGGCCCCTATCTTTCCATTAAAAATACTCACTTTATTTGATAATTTAGTTTTCACCTCATAACTTCATGTCCTGAAAATCACTATTTCATTGTTGAAAATTAAAATAATTTATTCATGGAATGGATTTGCATTTAGGTGATGAATTGATGAATAAATTATTCTTAAAATCTACTCCAACAATGCAATTGATACGTGTATAATACTGCATAGTTGGTCTGTATATCAGGCTATCACGTTAGAAGAAGGTAAAAGGGTGGAGTGGAAAAACGACGTAATTATAGCAATGTTTGTATCACAGTTGACTGTCGTATTTTACTGTCACGACGCGACCGTTGAACTACCATAACACTTGTTATCAAATGACTTTTTTTTCAATGATATCTTCATTTATTAAATATCAATAACATAACAACTTAGCACATAATAAGGAGCCCATCTAGTTTTTTTTTTAAATATTTTATTTGGCATTAGATTGCTCCATACAGCCATGATATTATTTACATATATAGATATATATATATATATTTATACAATAATAAAATAATTATAGAGTAAATTAAAATTCAATGTCTAGTGCAAATTAAAAAGAAAAATTTTATACATTGTGGTCAATCTGGTTTAAAAAACTCATTATTTCCTCGTACACTTCTCGATGCAGCATTAAGGTTGTATAATTAAATGGACAGGGTAGATTAACGGATATTCTATCCAGAAACGTTCTTCTCTGAGTGTCGTATTTTTTACATTCAAAGATCACATCCACAATATCCTCCGGTACAGCACACACCTCGACCATTGGTCAGTTGCTTCTTGTCCTATTGTGCAGAGGTAGGCTTTACATATGCAATGTCCGGTTCGTATCCCATCTAGTTAATTTACTTTCAAACTTTAATCAAACAGTATGTAGAGTCAACAGCCCAGTGGCTATGCTCTAAAGTACAGGTAATTCAACTCTGTGGCTCAATTTATCACTAGGTCTAAGGATCTAGTCCTATCAAGCTGCCGAACGACGTTGAAGTTGTCTAGAAAACGTTGGACTTCGGCATTTATATGTCCATGAAGCCGATGTTCGTGTTTAATAGTAGCAGTTTAATGTAGCAGAATCACTTCACTGACAGATCGTCATTTCGGGCGTACCAGGGAGCGTTAACAATGCTCCTTAGTACCTTATTTTGGAAGATTTGGATAATCTTGACATTCGATTTCTTCGTGCAGCCCCAGAGCTGAATACCATACGTCCATACAGGTTTCAATACTTGCTTATATATTAGAAGTTTGTTGTGTAAGGAGAACTCAGAATGTCTACCGAGCAACCAGGAAAATTTTCTAAATTTCATGTTCAGTTCCTCCTTTTACTTTTTAACATGCTCTTTCCAATTTAATTTTGTGTCAAGGGTCATTCCCAAATATTTCGCAGTGTTCGCTATCGGAATTGCTTGTCCATTAAGCATTATTGACAAGCTGTTGATTCTTTTGTATGTTAAGTTGATGAGGGTAGATTTTAACTCGTTCAGCTTTAGTCGCCATTTTTTGGTCCATTCACTGACATCGTTAACAGCACGCTGTATCTTTGTCGTTGCTTCTACAATGGTCTCACCCACTGCTAGCAGGACGGTGTCCTCTGCAGATGTTGCAATTGTAGAGTCCTCGTTGCTTGGGACATCATTTGTTTGCTATCAAATTATTAAAAAGAATTATCTGGAAATCTACCTCTAATCACGTTCAAAATTAGAAGTCACAAAGCTGTCTATAGCATTTTTGTGAATAATAATGATACGATAGAAAATGAGGAAACTACACTGCCTTCCCAACTTGGCACTCTTTTTTACTCAGTATGTTCCCATCATTCGGCCTGACCCGGGTGAAACCTTCTTTTTGGGCAAAACTGAAGTATTAGAGTATCTACGATTTCGATGACATTTGATGGACTTGTAAGATATTTGCTAGTTAGGCCCCTGTCAACCTTTTGTACGTTTCATTGCCGTGGAATCAATGGTAGCGAGCGCCTGCGCAATCTCAATATTCTTTAAATTACGGGCTCTTAGTTCTTACTGTTCGAAATAGCACAAATTGGGAAGGTATTTTGGGCTTCATATACACATTAATATTACCTCATTAGGATCAGTAGGAGCCAAGGGATGGAGTAGAAAAACGTCGTCCGTTTTTAGGCGTTATTTTGTTCATTTACATGTTAGGTACCCTATAAATTAACAGATGAATAAAGCATCATCTCACCAGGCTCCAACCTGTAGAAAGTAAATGGTTGGTAGACAGACCCTGTTGCCACTGTGTCACAGGTGGGTAGAAGTTACCTGTTACCAAGTGCTGCTACACTGATTTCCCTCAACTAGGTAACTTTTACCACTTGTACTTTGACGGTACAGGAAAGGAGCTTGGCCGTAAATCGCATGCCAATTAGTAGGTACATTAATAACCTCTTGAAATTAGTTGATCGATGCGATTTAGCCCATGATTATTGCACAGCATTGTCACAGGTGGTTGTGGACTTCTAAATCTACTCTGCCATTTTTAGGAATTATTGGAGAGAAGTTCAGACTCCCATTAATGGTGAATTTTGCCTCAATTTTAGATTCTGAAATTTCAAGTCAAATCCTGTAACAGAGCCCTAGAATAACTTTTAACACCAGGAATACCCAAGGATAAACTGAAGAAAACCACACCTATTTTTGAACTGCAATGCTTGCATACGAGTCTGCAACACATTGGGACATTTTCATGTCAACCACTACACAACAAGGTAGTGAAGTAAGGTTGTTAGTTCATGTACCCAAGCATCAAAATAAGAAAACAGTTGATTGTTCTCTACGAAACACAGTGAGTCTATTTTATTTATTTATTGGTCGCGTGAGCAAGTTTTCGTGACGATTTTTCAGTTTATGTGCCAAAGCAAAGACATGAAAATGTCAATAATAAATTAATGAAATATAGTTATTATGTTAATTTCCCAGAGCTCTATGACTCGATTTATTTCAAACATTATTTTTTAGTCAAATATTGTGTTTCTGACAGCATCAGTAAAAAGGGATAACGTATCATAACTTTAATTTTTCGAAATCGGAATTCTTCGCATTTCCTGATGCATCTATTGGATGACGGCGTATTCAGGTTTTTGATACTTGATTCGTTACGAGGTCTCGAATTTGGAACTCATAAGATGTTGTAATGACAACAAGCGATAACAATGAATAATAACAGCCTTCTTCTCCTTCTTTTTCTTACTAATTTCATTGCCGTTTGTGGGACACAGCAGGATGGCCATACACTCCTAGTTTTGTGTTTCAACAGTATACAAAAATCTACAGAAGACTAAAAATACCTCAAAAATTGGAAATTGAGATACATTTTCAATTTTTGTTGCTCCTTGATCGTTGCATTTTGAATCGATTCGATCTATTTGAGAAACTACTATAAATATTCTTCAAAAATATATTAAAACCCAAGAGTCTCGATATTTGCTGTTTCTGTCAACTTTTTATTCCTTTGAACAATTTAATCTGGAGGAACAGGGATTTTCATCTAGTGTCTTTTATTAAAATTCAGATAATTTATTTGAAATATATTCAATTATTATTGTTTATTCGTTTCTGCACCGTCAACTATACCATGTTACTCTTTGATAGGATGCTATTCTGTCTAACCAATTCCCATTCATTTTCAACCAATTTCAATCTGACTCAATATCAATGTGAAAATAAAATGTTATGGTAAAGTTAGAATATGAGAAAATGCATTCGGTCCTTTATCAATTGACCTGGTTTTGATTCCTTTCGGGCTCGGAGAAGACACTGAAGTCGATAACTTCATAACAGGAAGTAGGTACACCACTTATTTTCTGCCAACTGAAATAATATCTGGCCATAAAGGAGTCTTTGAACGAAAAAAAAAATTGAACGAAAAAAGAAAATCCGGAATGAGCAAGATGGCTTGCCAAGAAAACTTGGTAGTTGGTCGGTAGCTGTGGGTTGAATCCTGGGTGAAGGGGTCCTTTCAATTCATTGGTTCCCATAGAAGTTAATCAACTCTCCACAGCCACTTTACTGGGTAGTTCGAGTTTGTTAGTGAATATTCAGCGCCCGTTGACCCGGATTGCAATGCGAACACGGAATGCTCTCTACTGACTCTATGAATTATCACCCGAATTTACGCCCTTCCATGAAAACAGGACCTTGAGGGTCTCCCTAGTATTTCATACTTCTCACACCACTTCGAAAAGGGCCCTCGAATCTCCAGCCTGACTGGAACCTGAAACTTGGCAACCTTCTTCTTCGCCCGAAGTGTGAAACGTTGTCAGACCATCACTTCTGTTCTTTGGTTCTCCCTTCCATTATGCATTCATACATACTTGCATGTTCCCAGTTCTTACCTCCTTCGGCCCTTAAGTCGGCTTACAACGCCTTCAACTTCCTCTCCGCCCCGTTTTTGGGAGGTTGTAAGATTTCCGAATCTAGTATCCCACCTTTTCCCTTCCCGTAGAGCGTGAGGGCTTTCTAATGTAAGCAGTCGTTAGCGAAGGAGGGTCTGAGACGAACTTCCGTGGCTGGCATTAATATGGAATACTTTAAATTGAGCTGGCTTGCCTAAAAAGGGGTTTTTGCAATATGAATAATACAGTTGAAGGAGTATTATGAGTTCAGATTTCATCCGAGTTATTTTTCTTATACACCGAATCACTTTGAGAGAATGTGTAATTTGGATGCGTAGCAATTTTCTTTCCTTTGCTGTTTCCTGTTTCCTCTGCTTTTGTTGGGAAGTGGACCTCAGTCGTGGTCCGTTGTCTTGGTAACTTTCTATCAATCTTGTTTTCTTTCTTGAGGCTTTGTTGCATCGATCAATCCAGCTTATTGTTCATCTTTTCGCCTATACCAAGTAGGTTATGTTTTGATTTGTAGTGATAGTAAAGGTACTAGGCGAACCTCCAAAACTCTGGATTGTATGAGAGAATCGCTTGCTTCATCGCACACACTGCTGATCTGATCACCCTTCTAGTTCTTCTCAAAGATACCCTTAAGAATCCGTGTGTGCATATCTCCTGACATTTAAATGATCAAACAGGATATACTGGCTTATGGAAAATGGCATAGCTGCTCCACATAAGCTGCCTTCCTCTGTCTCTTACACATTGAGGCACCCCAGTTATAGTATGATTAAATCCATAGTAGTTATCAATATTGTAGAAAAGACTCATACAAAGCGTAAAAACTCGACATTTGACTCGATGACTTGATTTGGCTCGGCAATTAATTGTGTATTTTGAGTTTTCAAAGCAAGTATTGACGAGTACTTGGAAAGACCATGTAATGGTCTCAGTGAGCTGGAGAAGGACTATTCTTGAATCGAAACAAGTTTCCATGGTTGAGCACCAAAACATGTTCTTCTGCACCAAGACACAATCTGAAGACGTGCACAACGATTGAAGATCCCTTGGGCCACGGGAATCTTCCATATTTCAAAAAATCATTGTGGGGGAACGGGCCGTCTCAGAGGGGTGAGAGTGGTCTCATTTGAACGAGGAAATGGTGTAGTTTTCAGTAGTAACTATGTCGTGGTCCCGAGAGCAGCGTGCGTTCGTCATAGAGACATATTTTAAAAATGGCAAATCTGTAACTGCCACTTTGAGGGCCTTCCGCACGAGGTACAGTTTGTCGTTGTCTGCTAGTGTTCCCGATCGGAAAACAATTTTTTGTTGGGTGCAGAAATTTAGGGCAACATCATCTGCGCTAAATTCGAAGACAACAGATACGGCTATCACCGTCAGAACTCCACAATTATTGGGCCTTACTTCTTTCAGGAGGACGGCGTCACAGTTACTGTGAATGCAAATCGGTACTGTGACATGCTGGAGAATTTTTTGAGGCCAAAACTCGAAGAATTAGGTGAGGAACATGGCCCAGAGAGCTTTTGGTTTCAGCAAGATGGAGCAACGGCGCACACAGCCCGTCGTCCACGCGCTATTCTTCTGGTGATGTTCCCCGGGCAGGTGTTCTCTTTGCGTGAGCCCATTCAGTGGCCCCCACGCTCTCCTGATTTAAGCCCCTGTGACTTTTTTCTATGGGGTCATCTCAAGGCCGAGGTGTTTAAACACCGTTCAAGAACCCAGGAAAGGCTTACAACTGCAATTGAAGAAGAAATCGCCCAAATTACCCCCGCTATTCTCCAAAAAGTCGCTAGAAACTTCTACGAAAGGCTCAACATGTGTATTGCCCGCCAAGGTCATCATTTAGACGATATCATTTGCAAATCATACCTCGAAAAAAATCACTTAATATAACCTTTCTGGCAACTAATTTTGGTTTATTATTTTCAATAATGAACCTTTGGAATCGACCAAGAAAAAAATGTGTTTAACCCCTCTCAAAATTTGTTGGTTTACGTTTCAAGGAACGTACTCGTAGAATCCGAAAATCGAATAAAAATTTACGTCCGTCCGCCGTACGCGGCACTTTCCCCACTTAGCATTGACCGATTTTGATGAAATTTGGTATGTAGGCTCCATTTGGGGTCTAGTTGGGCCCAGAAGATTTTGGTTGATGTAGGTCACTTCTAAGGGGTGAAAATTAAGGGTTGAAATTTTCAATTTTCATTTTCAGTGCCTTAGCTCGAAAACTCTCGAAATAAAGACATCGTTTTTCAACAATTTCAAATAGTATTGGATTTTTAGAAACCACGCGGAGCTCTGTACGACAATCCGTTCGCTCCCTACGAGAATTTAAGGGTTGGACATACGATAAATCAGAAACACGAGTGTGAATCGCAAAAGAGGCCTAATATCCGTTCAAATTTTAGCTGACCGAAATGCGATCGATGTTCTTCTTCATGTTGGATGGTTGGTGGCTTTGTAGACGAGTGATCTATATAGAAAAATAATAGACCATTGTGTAATAATTTTCAGCGTTTTTTTTTTTTTTTTTTTTTGTGCATAATATGCACACAACATAATATGTTGTGTGCATAATAAACCAAAAAATAATAAACCAAAAAACTAAACAACATAATATTATTATGTTGTTTAGTTTTTTGGTTTATTATTTTCAATAATAAGCCTTTGGAATCGAGCAAGAAAAAAAAATTTAAACCCCCCTCAAAATTTGATGTTTTACGTTTCAAGGTACGTAGAATACGAAAATCGAATAAAAAAATTTCCGTCCGTCCGCCGTACGCCGTACGCGGCACTTTTCTTAGCAAAACTGGACCGATTTGTACGACAATCCGTTCGCTCCCTACGAGAATTTAAGGGTTGGACATACGATAAATCAGAAACACGAGTGTGAATCGCAAAAGAGGCCTAATATCCGTTCAAATTTTAGCTGACCGAAATGCGATCGATGTTCTTCTTCATGTTGGATGGTTGGTGGCTTTGTAGACGAGTGATCTATATAGAAAAATAATAGACCATTGTGTAATAATTTTCAGCGTTTTTTTTTTTTTTTTTTTTTGTGCATAATATGCACACTAACATAATATGTTGTGTGCATAATAAACCAAAAAATAATAAACCAAAAAACTAAACAACATAATATTATTATGTTGTTTAGTTTTTTGGTTTATTATTTTCAATAATAAGCCTTTGGAATCGAGCAAGAAAAAAAAAATTTTAACCCCCCTCAAAATTTGATGTTTTACGTTTCAAGGTACGTAGAATACGAAAATCGAATAAAAAAATTTCCGTCCGTCCGCCGTACGCCGTACGCGGCACTTTTCTTAGCAAAACTGGACCGATTTGGTTCAAATTTGGTATATGGGCTCCATTTGGGGTCTAGTTGTGCCGCGAAGCTTTTGGTTGATGTAGGTCACTTCTAAGGGGTGAAAATTAATGGTTGAAATTTTCAAGAGTGCCCTAGCTCGAAAACTCTCGAAATAAAGGTATAGTTTTTTCACCAATTTTAAATAGTATTGAATTTTTAAAAATTTTTGAGACCACCCGGAGCTCTGTAGGACAAACCGTTCGGTCCCTACGAGTACTTGAAGGTTTTCCTTCGATAAAACAGAATCATGAGTGTGAATCGCAAAAGAGGTCTAATCTCCATTCAAATTTTATCGGACTAAAATGCGATCGCTGTTAATTTCTTCGATTTGTATACAGTTTTGCCTTCTGCGTAACCAGTAATCAAATTTCCATATGAAGCTTTCTATTTTTCCAATCGAGTGTGAAGCGTTTAGTTCTTTCTAATAAACTTGATTGTGAAGGTGTGAAGCCAGTATGGTGTGGTAGGTAGTACCTAGCTGGTAGGTAAAAAAAAGTTGGTAGGTAAAAAAAATGTTGGTGGGTAAAAAACGCTGCAAATTATTGCTCAAAGGCTTCTTCTCTCTTCAGATCACTGATCAGCTGAGTGAGCTCCGAAGCCATTTTCAATCCTATTGAATGGAAGTGCTCTTCCAGGCGTCTCCAGCATTCCAGGAAATCTTCTTCACTCCTCAGATCACTGATCAGCTGAGTGAGCTCCAAAGCCATTTTCAATCCTATTGAACGCAGGAAGCTGAAATTTGAGAGGGAATGTCAAGGGAGAATACAGATGGTGGTAGGTGCTATTGATGGAGAACCAGTGATCTATACAGAAGGGTGATCTATACAGAAAATAATAAACCTTTGAGCAATGATTTGCAGCGTTTTTTACTGCCCATTTGAAATGTGGGGGGATCATGTGGTACTTCCAATAAGTGATCATCCCCTCAACTTTTGTTCTTATTTGTGCGCCCATTCAATTTGAGCAGTTTAGCTGATGTAACTAATGTAGGAAATTCTCTTTCGATGTGGACAAGCTTGTTCCAACTCTACTGATTTCACACCTTTAACATGTATGAATTGTTTTTGTTAAATGAGCGAAGTTGTACTATATTTTCCACAGGATATCATCAAAGAATGCATTTTTGAATCAAGTTCCACCTCCATATTCAGGGAATATCTATTTTTAGACGGAAGGAGAGGGTTTTAGAGTCGTTCAGTAGACTTCGAAGTGAATGCGACAGATAGTGAGGAGCTCTCCCTCGTGAGAGTTTTCTCTTGATCAGATTTAACTGGTCAATCCATATCGAACAATTGGAGGATTGTGTTTCGATGTCCCGTTTTACTTCATCAGCTCCAAAGTTGTGCTAGCATGATATGGGCTAAGTCGACCTCAACAGTGTCGAACTGGGTTGTAACATTCATTTTGTGTTGTCAGGTCCGGTAATAAAGATACAAATTTGAAATCCAGAAATGTGAGTAGGCATTGAAAAGCGAATCATTGAATGAAAAAGTCGAGACTGACGCGAGAAAACTGTGTTCTAGAAAAAAGGGGAAGGAATCGCAGTCAACTACCTCCAATTGTATGAATCAGACGAACTGGGAAGGCGTACGCCGTCAGACGTTGACTACCCCCAGTGTTGGGTGGAGGATTCTTCTCGTGATGTAAGAAGAAGAAAAATCGATTGAGAGTTTCCGGTCGAAAGGAAAACTGCAGCTTCGGCACTCGAAAAAAAGAGGACGAAGCAAAAAGA
The DNA here is from genome assembly GCA_009739505.2 of Apolygus lucorum. NCBI lineage: Eukaryota > Metazoa > Arthropoda > Insecta > Hemiptera > Miridae > Apolygus > Apolygus lucorum. The sequence goes on along the minus strand of CM019180.2, from coordinate 25,678,784 downwards.
AGGCTGCGAAGCCACGGGTCTACTGTTGGGAGAAGAGTGGGGCAGTGCTCAGGGAATAACAATCAGTTGGATGGGGAAAACCAGGGTGGCATTTGGAGAAGGTGAAGGGAGAAAGGGCGCCCCCAGGCAAATAAATACACTCGTCATGCTTTCTCAGATTGTACTTTTTTGCTCCTTATATCTCATCAAAACATTTTTCAAGTTGACGTAGCAGAAGTACGCCTTTGTCTTTTACTTTTTTCTGACTTCGAAAGGCGGATTCTTCGTTTTGTTGTTTCAGATAAAAGTCGCGATTTCTTTGGTCGGAAAAAAAGGCTGAAAAGGGGAAATTTAAACGTAATGAAGACTGGTTTTCTAGAACTTTATTGGATGGTTGTCCTGGTGCACTTACGTATTTATTTTAGTCGATAAAAGACTTACCTCAGCGTGGTACAATCAACTCTTGGTAAACCCGTTTCTACATCAACGGAATCATAATACATTCAGACCAGGAAAGGATGTTTATCTGGCCGGTGCGTGTATTTGTCTTTATGTTGCTTCCGAGTCTACCAAGTTAGCGGAAACTTTGTTTTTACTTGTCAAGGTAAAATAAAAGTTCTCCAAAAACAAAAGTCCACTCGCGTTACGTTTTAGGCCTTTCTGAACAATTTTGTTCCCGTGTCTGTCTGTCTAGGTGTCTGTCATGAAATCCTTGCCACAGCCATATCTTCTCCGATTCTCACCCCTGAAATTTTCAGGGACTGTGCAAATCGCCGCAAATTTCCAACCGGCGTTTTACAACCCATTCAAGTCTGTCATAAATTCTTCACCTTTTTATTAGACACCCCTTCTCTTTTTCACTAAATGCATGATTGCTTTTCCCGATCTTTTTTTAATTACTTGGTAATTGGGCTCGCCCGTTTGTACAATAAATAAATAAATAACCCAGTGAGAACGCGTATTTTTGACCGGCTTCGGAGTTTTTCGTTATTGTTCCTTATTGACGGAGCAGGGGATCTGCTGACCTCAACGAATGTCCGAATAGGCGGTGGCTCGACTCGTGTCTTGGGAGGGAGTAGTTTTGATGACCTAATCTTGAAGAAGAAGAAGAAGAAAATTGTTTATTAAAGAAATTGACATATCTCGAAAATAATAATTACAATGGCAAAATAAAAAATACAGCTTGGTTCTTTTCGAACCGCCTGCCGGAAGATCGGACCTTGTTTTTTTTCTTAAAGAGAAGAAAATAAGTAAATATAAAAAATAATTAAAATCAAAGAAAACTTTCCAATTAATACTGGATTATTTCTGAAAAACTTAATAATTAAATTGCCCCACGAGCAATCTGTGGTATGGCCAAACCAAATTGCAATAATGTGCCAGTCTACTGCAGGCCTGCGGGTCATTAAGGAGTTCAATCGCCTCATCGCGCGACAAACTTGACTTACCAAGAGCACAACATCTGAACTCCGCCAACACCAGACACTTGCACAGGAAGTGGAATGTCGTTTCCTGCTCTCCCAGACTGCACATTGAACATCTCTCCGAGGGTAGATGGGTTTCTCGATATGGTTTCGCGTTCAGATGAAAGGTCTCTGAGCGCAACCTGAACAACCATCTCAGCTGGTTCATGGGATGCTCTGAATCTTTGAGTAAACTTGCGCACTTCACCGCAGGGTCCGATTCCTGATACAGAGTACATGAGTAGGACGACTCCACCCTTCCTCTGAGACATGCATTCTTCTCATCCCTGTAGCCCGCGAGTATTAATTCAATGTCGGTCCTGAGAAGTGAAGCATCCAACGTCGAGAGGTTGTCGGTGAGTCCGCATCTCGATGTTAGCTCCCTCCACATGTCAGCCCAACACACCCCTGCCCTTATAACTTCCAGTGCCACGATCCTAGGCAGCCGAGTGCATGACGTCTTTGCAACTTGACGGGTTGCGAAGACCTAATCTTGATGAATTATTGTTTCTCTGAGAAATGCTGAGGAGACCATTCGGGTCCGGTACGACTGCGCCACATTGTTGAATCATCAAAAATTAACTTCCCTCGACCGGGGATCGATCTCCTATCATTCCGATTCTGAATCGGAACTCCTACCACATGAGCTAAGGAAGCGAATGGACAGAAATGCGAAGAGGTCGCTGATCACAACAAAGACAATCCTCACTTGACAACCATCGTTAACCATCATAACTCACAATTGTTACTGTAGTGTCTAACAAGTTTCCATCCTGGTTTTGAGTAACATACCTTTGATTGAGCAAGTGATAAAAATTGCAAGGTCTTAGATAGAATAGCAACGGATAAAATGTAGATAAAAGTTCGACGTAGCGTCAGGCGCTGCCGGGGTGGACTGGCCCCCTTAACCTACAACCACAGGTGCAACACTAACCATAGAGCAATCCATGTTCATTTTACTGTGAATATTATGAATGAATTGAAGTTTCAACTTCGGGAAAGTTGAGTGCAGTTTGGGAACGATCATAAACCTGCCTGGAGAGGATTCTGGCGACCCAAACATCCATTAACTGCGAACAAAAACGGGAAAAGCCGTTCCACGGGATAATCGGCGTCACTCCAGTACCTGACGACAGGCGGACGTTTTTCGCAACTCACGTCTGTACCCTGATGGCAAAAGAGTGTAGGGAAAGGGGAGGGGGATTATTTACACGATCATAAGCCTATTGGGAGCGATAGGGGATTCCGTATAGGCCAGACTGGTTGGAGGGGACGCCCGGAAGCACTGGTTAAATCGAAGGGATTAGCCCAGCTGCTATAGCCCAATGATTTAACAGGGGTTTACAGCCTAAGCCTAAGGCGGAGCAGAGGGGAGGCGGGAAGCTGCTAGCTGGTTAAATGCAATTATCTGCACCCTCCCGTTATATTATCCTCGGGTACCCGTGCTTAGTACCAAGTGTTTCCCGGCCCTTTGATGGAATTTATGGAGAAGAGAACAAAACCTTAACGGTCGTCCTGTGTGTTTAGGTTGGGAGTAATGAGTGCAAAGCAATTTTCTTGTTCCGTCCAGACCCAAGAAACACAGACTCATCTTGTCTACAAACACTCATCGCTAATCATTCCTATTGTCAAGAATTTCCTTCTTTCGTATCTCATATACGATTTTGCTCTTCTTTGCACCCTCATCCAAAGAAGGTTATTGGATGCCATGCAATCGTTGTGGAGGTTTTCAAGCGATTAATGGGGTCTCAGTCGGTCGCCGTTCGTTCCTCTTTCCGGGTCAGTATTTCGCGAAATTGAAGGAGCAACAACTTAAAACGCTGCAAATCATTGCTCAAAGGTTTATTATTTTCTGTATAGATCACCCTTCTGTATAAATCACTGGTTCTCCATCAATAGCACCTACCACCATCTGTAATCTCCCTTGACCTTCCCTCTCAAATTTCAGCTTCCTGGTGGACCAGAACAGTCAGACAGTCTTCTTCCTTTAAAATCTTGAATATTTCAACTGGCATGTCATCAGGGCCCAGGGCTTTCCCATATCGGGCTGAAGCTATAGCGTGCTCTACCTCAGATCTAGTAATGGATGGACCATCAACCTCACCCAGGTCCACATTGGACCTAGAATCTGAGAATAGGCTCTTAACGTACTGCTGCCATTCCCTCAATTTTTCTGATGTATCCATCAGCAACCTGCCGTTATCATCCAATAACATATAATTGGCTCTGCGTTCAATAGGATTGAAAATTACTTCGGAGCTCACTCAGCTGATCAGTGATCTGAAGAGTGAAGAAGATCTCCTCGAATGCTGGAGACGCCTGGAAGAGCACTTCCATTCAATGGGATTAAAGATGGCTTTGGAGCTCACTCAGCTGATCAGTGATCTGAGGAGTGAAGAAGATCTCCTCGAATGTTGGAGACGCCTGGAAGAGCACTTCCATTCAATAGGATTGAACATGGCTTCTGAGCTCACTCAGCTGATCAGTGATCTGAAGAGTGAAGAAGCCTTTGAGCAATGATTTGGAGCGTTTTTTACCCACCAACATTTGTTTTACCTACCAACTTTTTTTTACCTACCAGCTAGGTACTACCTACCACACCATACTGGCTTCACACCTTCACAATCAAGTTTATTAGAAAGAAATAAACGCTTCACACTCGATTGGAAAAGTAGAAAGCTTCATATGGAAATTTGATTACTGGTTACGCAGAAGGCAAAACTGTATACAATTCGAGGAAATGAACAGCGATCGCATTTTAGTCCGATAAAATTTGAATGGAGATAAGACCTCTTTTGCGATTCACACTCATGATTCTGTTTTATCGAAGGAAAACCTTCAAGTACTCGTAGGGACCGAACGAGTACCCTACAGAGTTTCCTACACAAGCTCCGGGTGGTCTCAAAAATTTTTAAAAATTCAATACTATTTAAAATTGGTGAAAAACGATACCTTTATTTTGAGAGTTTTCGAGCTAGGACACTCTTGAAAATTTCAACCCTTAATTTTCACCCCTTAGAAGTGACCTACATCAACCAAAAGCTTCGCGGCACAACTAGACCCCAAATGGAGCCCATATACCAAATTTGAACCAAATCGGTCCAGTGTTGCTAAGAAAAGTGCCGCGTAAGGCGTACGGCGGACGGACGGAAATTTTTTTATTCGATTTTCGTATTCTACGTACCTTGAAACGTAAAACATCAAATTTTGAGGAGGAGTTAAATTTTTTTTTCTTGCTTGATTCCAAAGGCTTATTAGGTATTGAAAATAATAAACCAAAAGTCGTACCTAAATTTGAAATTTTAAAGGATTTTAGAAAATCATTAGTGCAGAGCCCTAGGGAATATTTCTCACAGACAAACTTGATTGCGAAGTAGGTATGTGGTAGCTGGGTAGTATCTGTGGTAGGTAGATGGTCACAATGGCCAAGCAGTGTTCTTTGCAGACGAGTCATCTATATGTATAGAAAATGATGAACCTTTGTGTAATAATTTGCTGTGTTTTTTGAATAGCATACTTCTTTTTTACTTAAATTCCAATTTTAAAGTTCGATTAGGTATACATACACGTTTGTCACAAATAAACATTCTTTTCGACTTGAAAACATGTTTCATTCATCATTCCTAGTTCTGAGGATAGTTAGGCACAACCCGCAGCGCACGCTCCTGCCCCGTTTTTCCCTTGAACAGCTGGACCATAGGCATTTTCTCCATTTTTTTATTTGATAGGTACAGCAGCTGTATGATTTTGGAACTTTGGTTTCTTAGTCAATTTCTATGAAACTCCAAGAATAAGAAGGCATTCCCAGAATAATGTTATATTTCTTAGATTCAAAATTGTTGAGTTTTTTGAGAAAAAATGCTCTCCTGAAAAATCAGAAAAACCCGAGTTAACCCGTTTTTCCCTTGTAGTCTTTATTCCAGAAATACCTGGTTCGCATGTGCTTCTGATGAGTATTTAGAAGCTTCGTCCCACAGTCGACACTGTCATTTACATCTGCTCGAGAGCCAGACATGTACATCCTATCCCACTCGTGTTAACTGAACCACCATTGTAGATGCAGGTGCCATTCGGATACTTTGGAAAGAAGATGATCAATTTGATAACTGGTGCTTCCTGAAAATCCCAATTGTAAATCCCGCTAATGAAATTGTTTCAACGACCACGCAGGTAATGAATGGATGGTTGAGACTCGTAGTACAACGAAAGCCGAAGGTGAGAAAAAGTCGAGGAAACAGACACTTGAAGGTTTCGACCCCCCCAGTTCACACTTTTCCTCTCCTCTAGGGGGCTCTTCTCGGATGTGATAATTAATTGCTCCCCCTCCCTTTCTTCACACCACCTCTCGACACTTCGCCCTCCCTTCGTCTGCCTTCATCTCGCTACCGCATTTTCCAAGGTTTCCCTGCCCTACCCTAACGCCCTCCCCCCTTGGCTCCTACCCTACCTTAACGCCTCCCTCATTTCAACACCCTGGAGCCTCTTTTCACCTCTGCCCCCGAAAAAAAGACTTTATTACCATAACACGATCGCGAATATAATTTTAATTACCCGTATTTTTCTTTGAATTAATTAAAGGTAGTTTGTCTGCTGTATTTGTTCGCGTATTTTTTCACGATAACTCATTTCTTTCGCCATAAAAGCAAAAGGTAAAAAAATTTTAAAAAAAAGATTAAAAAAAACCTTTTTGTAGCAAGCTGACAACTCCAGAACGATTTTCTTGGATTGACCAGTCCTTAATTCAATAATAAGAAACAATCATGAAAGATGGTCACCACAATTATTAAGTATTCAATGTGTTATGCTGATCTTAATATTATCATCTTTAAGATGAGAAACGAACGTAAGAAACCCGAGGCTTACTCTACTAGTTGAAGGTTAAGATTCTAAAATTTGAATAGCTGCTTGATGTGAAGAACAAAGTTGAGTTTTTCTTGAACGGAAATGGAAACATTTATAGAAAAAATTCGGAAATCGTGTTTTTCATATTTTGTGTGACTCCGTTAAGCATATCACTAGAAGAAATCAAACTCGATTCGAAACTCAATTTTAAATGCTTGTATACGAGTCTGCAACACATTGGGACATTTTCATGTCCACTACTACACAATAAGGTAGTGAAGTAAGGTTGTTAGTTCATGTACCCAAGCATCAAAATAAGAATACAGTTGATTGTTCTCTACGCAACACAGTGAGTCTATTTTATTTATTTATTGGTCGCGTGAGCAAGACTTGCTTAGTTTTCGTGACGATTTTTCAGTTTATGTGCCGAAGCAAAGACATGAAAATGTCAAAAAAAATTTTTTGAACTTTAATTTACTATTACTTATAAATGGGACTCCCGAGTGGTTCACGATTTTGTTTCTTCTCTATCGAAAATAGAAAAGCATTCGAGGAGCAGGTCAACAAAATTAAGGGTCCTGCAAAACCAAAAACGCTGCAAATTATTACACAAAGGTTTATTACTTTTCTACATAGATCACTCTTCTGCAAAGAACACCGCATCTCCATTGTTACAACCTACCAACATGAAGAAAAACATCGATCGCATTTCGGTCAGCTAAAATTCGAACGGAGATTAGGCCTCTTGTGAGATTCACACTCGTGTTTCTGATTTATCCAACTTTTAAGTTCTCGTAGGGAGCGAACGGTTTGTCTTACAGAGCTCCGCGTGGTCTCTCAAAATTCCATACTATCTTAAATTGATGGACAAACAATACCTTCATTTTTCAACCCTTATTTTTCAACTCTTAGAAGTGACTAACATCAACCAAAAGCTTCGGGGCACATCTAGACCCCAAATGGAGCCTACATACCAAATTTCATCAAAATCGGTCCATGAGAACTAAGGAAAGTGCCGCGTACGGCGGACGGAAGGCCAAATTTTTATTCGATTTTCGGATTCTACGTACGTTGTAACGGTAACCAACAAATTTTGAGGGGGATTTAAAAAAGTGTCTCTTGGTCGATTCCAAAGGTTCATTATTGAAAATTACAAACCAAAATTTCACTTGCACTTCGCTTTTTCAGAGCGTTCTGAACATCTTTGGTTTCTTGTCTGCCTGTGGCTAATCTTTGTCTTGCTCACAGCTACTCAAAATCGTGGTCTCATCAGATGAAATTTTCTGAATTATAATGCTCACCCAACTTGGCAAATTTTTGGTTTATTATTTTCAATAATAAGCCTTTGGAATCGAGCAAGAAGAAAAAAAATTTTAACCCCCCTCAAAATTTGATGTTTTACGTTTCAAGGTACGTAGAATCCGAAAATCGAATAAAAAAATTTCCGTCCGTCCGCCGTACGCCGTACGCGGCACTTTTCTTAGCAACACTGGACCGATTTGGTTCAAATTTGGAATATGGGCTCCATTTGGGGTCTAGTTGTGCCGCGAAGCTTTTGGTTGATGTAGGTCACTTCTAAGGGGTGAAAATTAAGGGTTGAAATTTTCAAGAGTGCCCTAGCTCGAAAACTCTCGAAATAAAGGTATCGTTTTTTCACCAATTTTAAATAGTACAGAATTTTTAAAAATTTTTGAGACCACCCGGAGCTCTGTAGGACAAACCGTTCGGTCCCTACGAGTATTTGAAGGTTTTCCTTCGATAAAACAGAATCATGAGTGTGAATCGCAAAACAGGTCTAATCGCCGTTCAAATTTTATCTGACTAAAATGCGATCGCTGTTCATTTCTTCGATTTGTATACAGTTTTGCCTTCTGCGTAACCAGTAATCAAATTTCCATATCAAGCTTTCTATTTTTCGAATCGAGTGTGAAGCGTTTAGTTCTTTCTAATTAACTTGATTGTGAAGGTGTGAAGCCATTATAGTGTGGTAGGTAGTACCTACCAATAGTTGGTAGGTAAAAAAAATTGGTAGGTAAAAACAATGTTTGTAGGTAAAAAACGCTGCAAATCATTGCTCACTGATCAGCTGAGTGAGCTCCGAAGCCATTTTCAATGCTATTGAATGGAAGTGCTCTTCCAGGCGTCTCCAGCATTCGAGGAGATCTTCTTCACTCCTCACATCACTGATCAGCTGAGTGAGCTCCAAAGCCATTTTCAATCCTATTGAATGGAGGTGCTCTTCCAGGCGTCTCCAGCATTCGAGGAGATCTTCTTCACTCCTCACATCACTGATCAGCTGAGTGAGCTCGAAAGCCATTTTCAATCCTATTGAATGGAAGTGCTCTTCCAGGCGTCTCCAGCATTCGAGGAGATCTTCTTCACTCTTCTGATCACTGATCAGCTGAGTGAGCTCCGAAGCCATTTTCAATCCTATTGAACGCAGGAGGTGAAATTTGAGAGGGAAGGTCAAGGGAGAATACAGATGGTGGTAGGTGCTATTGATGGAGAACCAGTGATCTATACAGAAGGATGATCTATACAGAAAATAATAAACCTTTGAGCAATGATTTGCAGCGTTTTTTAAGTGCTGTTAGAATTTCTTTCAATTGAATTTAAATCGCTTTGTCCGAAGAGCCTAAAGAGTTGATCCCCTGTAAACTGCCTCCTGTTAGGTTTAATTATTACCTTGAATTTATGATATTCCGTCCAATTTCTTTGATCAGAAAACCTTGTGAATTCAATTCTCCCTTCCTTTCACCCAAAATGTATTTTTGTGATGAATTCATACTATCAAGTGAGGCTCCTTCGATCTGATCACTTTTAAATCAATAAGCATTCAATCTGGAACCAATTCTTAAAACTTGCTCAAATTTGAACATTATTGAGTTCTTTTGTATATAGAAATCTTTGTATCACAACAATTACGTTTGTAATACCTTTGTACACACTGATGAAATTCGTATCCAGGGCCTAACTCCAGAAACACCTAATTGGACATTTTTCTGCTAGTTCTCAAGCATTGTGTATCCTGATCCAAATAAAATGAAATTAACAGACAAGTAGACAGATAAACAATAAATATATGTAACATGATAAATAATATAGTTATGAACGAAATTCGTTCAAAATGCTATAAAACAATCGATACAAGTAAAAATTTTTTTTCCTACCATCGTTAGTGTAAACATGACAAATTAATATCAACTTTGAATCTTATTCCGAAAGAAAATATAGGAAGTAGACGGTTTGAGTGAGTCCTCTAGAATTAGCAAAATACCGGCGAAGTGATTTTGGTTAGATGAGTACATCAACTGAATCCTAGAATAAGTGAATCACAACAACTAATTCCACATTAATTTATGAAACTGCCGTGAAACATCGCTTCTGAATATGACGCGGTTTCGGAATCAAAACCAGTCTCATGAATTATTACGAGGAATTCTCCCAAATTTATATTCACCAGGGAAAATCAACATCCAGCCCGAATAACCGAGAAACTCACAGGGTATCGATTAGAACTTGGCGTTTCTCTCAGCCTCGTAGAGATATGTAGATGAAATGCAAAAATATCTCATTTAGTTAACCGTCTAGAGAGGTGGGGAGGAGGTAGTCTCGTCTAATGCCGCCTCAGGTGAGATCGGGAAGGGGGAAGGTTTCACTTTGGTTAGGCGTAAAGGTTAGTAAGGCCCTTAGAAGGAGGAAATGGGGCACCGTTAACGTCCGAAGCCTTTGAAGAAGAGGCAGTTGAAAGGACTTCTTCATTAGGACTCCTACCACCAGTCTTCCTCTCACCTTCGCGTTTCCTTGTAGAGGGTTTTTACCCTGTTACCGGTTTCTCTTTTTCGTCGGAATTCCTCCTCACTTTTCTCTCCCTTCTTCGCAAAAAAAGGTGCCGCGATGAGGTAGTTTTCTCTGGAATACGAGATCGAGTCCCATCCTGATTTTCAATGAAGCTCTTCTTCCTGCCAGTTATGATCGGCATGCTCAAAATAACAATCTTTGTGAACTGTATAGTCAAGTATATCCGAGGCATTCGTGTATTGATTGTCAAACTTGTTTTAAGGCCCTTGGAGTACTCTTTGTTATTTCGTTCTGCTCTTTTGTCTTCTGTCAGTTTTGGTTCTTTCGACTTCAAATGATGAGGAATTTTAACCGAAAAATCGGGTCGGAAAGTAGTTTTCATTGTAAAAACTTCGGATAAATCCGTGGTATAAGTGAAACAAGCATCTCACCTGCATCTCCATAAGTATTGTCATATTCTGTTCAACCACATATTGAGAATGGCACATAAAAGTAATTGATTGGGATATATTGCTTCGTGTACCCCCATTAAGATGCCTCTTATACAGTGGAGGTTCGAATAGATGAGTATATGATTGCATGATTGGCGAATTTACGTTTCGTGATTGTAGAACTCAAGTGAGACGTTGCGAGGGTGTGATGTCAGGATGTGATCGGATCAAGCTGAAGGCCTGAGGATTGAGAAGGAAAACGTTATCGCTATAACGTTAAGAAGCTAATCGCAAGCCATCCACAGTAAGAACACTTACCCACTCCAACAGTAAGAAGACTTAGTTTGATATCCTCGACCAACAACGACTGTGCATCAGATGAGCGTTTTGAAGGCCTTGAAAGTGTTTGAGACAACTCTTTACAAACCCTTATCAGACAAAATATTCATCAGTCTTTAAGGGTGTAAACGTCTTCAATTAACAAAGGAAGTGTTTTCTTTCAAACGGGCTTATATCCATTTTTTACACTTTCTGTTTTTTTCACGGATTCTGAATCTTTGGGATAAGGCCTCACGAGTTGAATTCCTTCCGGAGCGGCTTGTATCCATCCCGTTGTTTTCAATAAACACTTTTTTTATTCGGTTTTCGGATTCTACCTACATATTTTGAAACGTTACACCACCAAATTTTGAGGGGGGTTAGAATATTTTTTCTTGCTCGATTCCGATGGTTCAGTATTGAAAATAATGGGTAAACAAATTAAGAAAAAACAAATTAAAAAAAAGAACGCTGCAAATCATTGCCCAAAGGTTTATTATTTTCTGTATAGATCACCCTTCTGTATAGATCCCTCTGCCTACTGAATAGTAGGCAGCTATGGTTGGTAGAGAGGGATCTATACAGAAAATAATAAACCTTTGGGCAATGATTTGCAGCTTTTTTTTTACCTACTAACATTTTTTACCAATCAACTTTATTTTTACCTACTTCACCATAATGCCTTCACACCTTCACAATCAAGTTTATTAGAAAGAACTAAACGCTCCACGCTCAATTCGAAAAATAGACACCTTCATATGGAAATTTGAAAACTGGTTGCTCAGAAAGCAAAACTGAATACAAATCGAAGAAATGAACAGCCAAGGAGAGTCTAGCCCCCAGAAAGTGTTGTTGGGTTTCAGCGCTACCTACCGCCACTTCAACGAACTACCATTTCTGATATCTTATCAGGTGATCACGCTCGCGACCGCATTACCGTCGCTCCTCTAACTTGCAGTTATCCCAAGACTATAAACTTGCAGTTATCTCCACTATAATAATGCATTCTGCTTGATTCGTCACTCCAAAACACAAAAATGCAATAACAAGTTCCTTTCCTCGCAATTTAAAAGGCAGGGAAGTAGAGCCGCCAAACTTAGAAATGAGCGGTAAAACCGAGGTAAGCCTACTTTTCAGAAATGCCGCTTGACCACGCTCACATCGAGCTGATAAGGATGGTAATTCGCTGAAGTGGCGGTAGGTAGCGCTGAAACCCGACAACACTTTCTGGGGGCTAGACTCTCCTGAACAGCAATCGCATTTTAGTCAAATAAAATTTGAACGGAGATTAGACCTCTATCGTGATTCACACTCGTGATTCTGTTTTATCGAAGGAAAACCCTAATGTACTCGTAGGGAGCGAACGCCTTGTCCTACAGAGCTCCGGGTGGTCTCAAAAATTTTTAAGAATTCAAGACTATTTAAAATTTGTAAAAAACGATACGTTTATTTCGTAAGTTTTCGAGCTAGGGCACTCTTGAAAATTGCAACCCTTAATTTTCACCCCATAGAAGTGACTGACATCAACCAAAAGCTTCGCGGCACAACTAGACCCCAAATGGTAAAAGTGCACGGCAGACAGACGGACAATTTTTTATTGGATTTTCGGATTCTACGTACCTTGAAACGTAAAACATCAAATTTTGAGGGGTAGGTAGTTAAATTTTTTTCTTGCTCGATTCCAAAGGCTTATTATTGAAAATAATAAACCAAAATGAAATGAAGATTTGAAAATATGAAACTTGTACTTTTGCTTCTTACTTGTGAAATGAGACTTTTCTTTGCACAACCAAAAACTCGTTTTTTTTTTCAAAGTGGCTCATATCCATCGTTGTTCATCGAATAGGTTTATATCCAAATAAGAAATGGCCATGTCTCCCTCAAAAAGCATGCCAAATTTTCGAAAACTTCGTTCGCCATGATATTGATTTTTCCCAATTTCCCACAAAACATTCGAAGTGGATATAAGCCCATTAAAAAAAACTCCTCAAATGATGTCGTTCCATCAGTTCCCTTTCTTTCCATCATCACTGTACCAGTTAGCACCGATCGAATTGGGGAAGGTAAAACTAAATAATAGTTGGACAAAAGTTGTCTATTCATTGCGTACAAAACAACTCCACTGAAAGTGCAATTTTCAATCAATAAAAATGTCTTTCTACGGAACAGAAAACATCATCTCTGCTGTGCCTATCTACTGTGATTCAATTTGTAACCCATAAAATTCAGCAATCTATTCAACGCAAGAAGGATTACTTCGAGCCTGAGCGACGCAAGTGGTGAATCGTGACTCCTCTACCTCCAGACAAAGGCAAACTAGCTTCTTAACCTATTTGTCGAACGAGAGCTCTCACCTCAAACTCTTCTTGTGTTCCGCATTCCTTCAATAACCTCCAAGTACCATCTCCTTTTCAATACTCCTTCAAGTATTGGCACTCGAGATCTAACGTTCTAGAGGTGATGCCCTGAAAACTTCATACTCTACGTTGAGAATTTCATCCCATTATGGTTTTCTGAACAAAGTAATTACCCGTATCCTTCACATGCACGTTAAAATGAAAGATCCACGTTTTATTGGAGTGAAGTTTTAGTGCCTCAGCATGTCCTTCCATCTAGCTGATCCTTCCTAAAAGGAATAATAATTGTGCAAAAAAGGTGCATTGTCCAAAAATTTTAACTAAACATCCTCTCTGTAGTTGTAAGACGAAGACCTTGAGGCTTCCGATTTCAGTCCAGTTGGAGATCCTTATTTCAATCCCTAAACGTTACAACCTTCAATGCCTGGAGGTAACGAACCCTCCACTCCATCGATTTTGATGTAATTCAAACTGGATTAGCAAGCCAAGAGTGCACTTACAACTATTATTCTGAATCGTTTGAGAGGTACGGTTCAGGGTTTCACTCTCGTTGACGGTCTCGGAAAAGTTGAATTTTTTTGGCATTTGTACTGTTGCACAGTGGTAGGTGTAGGCTGAAGTATTGCCTCTGAACGCGAAGATCAATACACTATTAATTGGTTGGAAAAATAAATCGCATTGACATGATCGATTTGATTGATTCCAAATCCAACATACAGTAGGTGCATTATTTTAGCACAAGGTTATTAGGTGAGTACAAGTACTAAATTCACCGTATTGATTTAAAAAAAAATACACATAAAATCAAATAACACTAAAAAAACGAAAAAAATATTTTTATATACTTTTACAGCAATAATTTTTTACAAAAACCAAGGTGAGGTTACAGGAAAAGTAACCTCACCACGTGATTCAGTATAAAAAACGTTGCAAATTATTACAGAATGGTTTATTTTTTTTTCTTTATTGATCACTCGTCTGCAAAGCCACCAACCATCCAACTTGAAGAAAAACATCGATCGTATTTCGGTCAGCTAAAATTTGAACGGGGATTAGACCTCATTTGCGATTCACACTCGTGTTTCTGATTTATCGTACGTCCAACCCTTAAATTCCCGTAGCGATCTGACCTACGGAGCTCCTCATGGTCTCAAAAAATTCCAAAAATTCTGTACTATTTTAAATTGATGGAAAAAGAATACCTTTATATCCGATTCTGATTCTGCTATTAAAAATTGGGGGTTTTCATTTGAAAAAACAAATTTGATGTGCTTTGAAAGCGCACGCGCAATAGCTCTTCAAGTTTCTTACAAAAAAGTCGATTGAAAAAGAAAAAATGTTTACCATTGTATAGAGCGATTTCCCTGAGGATATCCATTCATACGAGCCACCCTGTCGAATTGACTCTGCACCCAGGTTCAATATTGCTTTTGGAGATATAGCTGTCGTTCCAAGTCTAGGAAACCGTTTGGAGTGAAGTTAATCCTTAAAAGTTCACACTGGAGTGAAGGATTCGGCAGCTGCTAAGACGTATGCATTTCTGTTTAACAGTATCTTCTAGAAGCTCCTAATTAGTCTCAAGAGAGACTAAGAGAATCAAGAGAGAAAACTAAGAGTGAATCCGATTTCGATTATGTATTTCTAGTGATCCACGAGCTGAAAAGTTAAGTCTCAAACTTTGATTCTAAAAAAACATATTGTCTCTCACTCTCAATTTGACTCACATTTCACTGAGATCAGAGGCGATGTGCATCAAGTAATAATGAAGAGCCGAATGATTTTTGAGTCACTTTTATGTTGATGTATTACTATGTAAAACGAAACCTTCATAAAAATTTCAAAAAAATGTGGAAAATTAGTACAAAGATATATGGGATTTATAAGATCCTAATTTATTAGTCTCAAGAGCAAGAGATTAAAGTTCCTTTCAGACGAGCAGCTATTTACGGCAATTACTGCTCAAACGAGAATTGCGGCTTCAATTTAAAATTGCCCGGCATTTTTTCCCTGCGTCGGCAATTTTTCCCCTTGAAGAAACAAATCGAGTCTCCGGCAATAATTGCCTGGTTCTGCTCCATATTGTTGGGAGTTGTCGTGAAGCCGGTAATTTTTTTCCGGTAATTTCCAATAAAGTCTATCGCCAGTGGGCTTCAATTGCTCGAGTTACTCCACAAAAATTGAACAAAAACTACTTTTAAAGAAATTGAAAGAAGGAAAAATTGCGGAATTGCCGGCAATTTTTATCGCATCGAATTGCCGGGTTTCGGCAATTTTAGTTGCTCGTCTAAATGGGGCTTAAAAGAACCAAGAGAACTGCGAATTGAAAAATTTACTCTTAAACTTTCATTCGAAAACAAAGATATATATGGGATATTTTGGGTTAAAACTACCTCTCGGGAATGTCTCAATGAAGTTATCATGCGTTACATCAAAGGTTTAAAAAATTCGTCATTTTTCCAAGTATATTTTTATTTCAATAAATTACTGGCTACATAGAACAACTCCGGCCTACTTTTATATTCCCTACATAAACACCCAACCCATCTGCGTGCTTCCTCAAGCCGAACATAGAAAGCGGCCAGATGTGTGACGTCACTCCATTGTGAACTACGATGGAGTTAAAATGAACCTCGAATACCTTAACAAGGCATATATACCGTTCGCTTATTACAGAAAAAAAATACTATTTAGACCGTAACAAGGATAAAAGTTTATTCTTGGCTGAAAAAAGCAATCCCCGCTTCCCAGTCGTGGATCGTATGAAAATAAAAAGTTTTTTCCTCGACCTGTCTCGTCTTCTATTTTTTTTGTTTTTCGTTTCTCTCTCCTCCTCTCGCTCTTTCCTTTCCTCCAACTGGAATGATTATAATATCAAAGGGGAAGAACGAGGCGTGACTTCAGAACAGGGAATTAAACCTAACGTTATAAAGCGAGTATAACTGGCAGGAATTCAGGTCAAACTTGGATCAAGCTCTAAGCGGATTCCGCTTTCTGTGCCTCTTCTTCTCCCATATTCCAAAGATTCTTCCAATTATTATTCTCAAACTAACGAAGAATAGAAGACATTTACTATTTACGGGTATGGAAGAAAAATGGAAAAATTACGATCGCTTTTCTAGGCTGAAAACATTTTCTACTAATTGTTAGTGAGTGTATGATCCGAGTATATTTTGCTTTGGTCGTTAGGAATAAATATGTAGGAAGAAACACGTTAACAACTACAATGGTGCTCTCTAGACCAGGGAATTTCAGTTGGTGTTCACCACCTACTTTGTAATAAATTGTGATTTTGAATTCAATTATAACTTCTTACTCTTTTATAGCTTCATCATAAGACAAAATTATTTTATTATTCGTTCCAATCAAATATATGTTCTTATAATGGGTGATTCTATTGTATGGAATCTCCCTGTGGGATCTATTCGTCTAGAATGGCCAATCAATTCAGCGTTGATAGATTGATTTGATTCTCATTGTTTATTACGTAATTACGAATGAGGTAAGTATCAAATCGTGTGTACATTTAGTTTGACGGGTTGCGTGGAGATAAATTATAATTAAACATAACGTAATGGTAAATGATAGTATTGTGAATAAATTACAATTAACGTATGAGTATGTTGATGTCAAGTTCGAAAATTGTAATGTTTCAACTTTGGCTTTTTTTCACTAGCTTGAATCAATATTGATTTCAACAATTTCCAGCAAAATTGAAAATTTCAATCCCAAATTGAGTAACTTGATTCCAAAAGGTACTATATCCATTTTGGTCAAACCTGAGAAATACGCGAAAACCCATTGCGACCTTTAAAACGTGCTATAAACCAATGATGTTATTTTTTATATATTTCTGAATAATTTAGAAATAATACATATTTCTAAATATTATAGTAAATATTTTTGAAAAAAAGGTAAATTAATTCAAAGTTTAGAATAATTTTGAACGAGTTGTGAAATATCAGGTTTATGGATAAAGTACTTTTTGAAACAAAACGAGGCGTTTAGTACTTTATGAAATGAAACGAAGTGGATATAGTACTTTTTGAAACAAAACGGATAAGAGACCGCCATTTTGCTGGATATAATGCCTTTTGAAATTAAATGGAATATTCACCTTCGTTTTCAAGGGAATAGATTATCTTTTGCTCCAAAACGATCGCATTTTTGTGAAGAACTGCCCCGCTAAAACCCTGGGAAAGTGTTGACTCAATTTCGATAAAAAATGGTCTTTTAGTACCTTTTGGAATCTAACTCCCCAATTGTCAATAGTACGTACTCAGTCTAAAACTAAGTTCACCATCAGTCACCAGTGTCACCTTCAGAAGCGTTGCGATACTTCTAGTGGGGTAAGGTAACAACGATGACATGGTTGCACTACAATGTTGTACAAAACACCATTAATGTTATTGAAAATTTCTCAAAAAATGAAATGAGAATTAGAGTTGTTTTCGAGAAGATAAATAGATATTATTTAATACCTACCCGGGCTCTACCCAGTACTAGTCGTTCGGTATCCACCATACTTACCCTTATTGCAGTGAGCTCAACATTTTTAAAATGGACTTTTTCGAAAAATTTCTTCTCTGAAATCCGTTCTGGAACATTCTTAAACGATCCCTGATGAGTGTAAAAAAAGATTTCTCTGAAAATTCGCTCATTAATTCATGCTGCATGAATGGACTTTGTTTATTTTTTTTTTATTCAATTCACAAATTTTCAAAATACATCCTTACAAATGTATTCATTTAGGAATTCTAAGAGTAAAATAATTAAATCTTACCTAAGTCTTAAATATACCCCCCACAGTCAGCAAAGTTGGTAGAGTTTGAAAAGAAATCACGATTTTTCGTGAATATGCATTTCGTGAATAAGTTGTGTAGGTAGCTACAGCGTCTCATCAGTTAAGATGGTAGAACGTGCCGAACTAAACCATAAACCCTGAGATCCCGAATCGATATGCGGGGGACTATAATTACCCTTAAGGATTATGACTAATTAAGGATTCAGACAATATCGTCGACTGTAGTTAACTGGACTGTTGGTCGACGAGATCAATGTACCTACGCCAAACCTGCAATTGCGGTGAATGAACTAATCGATGTATAAAATGGAAATATTGTATCGATTCGAGCTAAGACTCGCGGTGTTTTGACGTTATTGCATGAAGTTAACAACATCAGCTGCTTCAATTAGTAGGGACGTGGCGTCTCCTTCCTAAATCGGGGAGTAGAACTGACACTGATCGGCGTCCCAACCTAAGATAATGCATGTAGATTTCCCAATTTGTGAAATTGATGGAGATAGACGCTTAGTGGTGTCTTCCTTTCGCTTTCACAAGCTGGGATGACAGGGAGCTGAATATAACTAATGTTGTTCCAAAGTTTAGCAGGTTTGACTCTGGTTGTGATTTGACAGTACAGCCAGAGACGGGAGAGAAAGTTTCTGTTGAGCTTGGTGAACGGGATTGATTCTCTAGGGCTAGTTAGTGCTCTTATACACTCATAAATTAATATGCATCCTTATTACACATAAATGAGGGCAGGAGAGGGAGACCTGAGGGCCTACCCTTCTACTCCTCGTAGGGCGAAGCTAAGTGTCCTGGCTGTTGGTCAAACTCTCTGGTTTGTGTGTTATCGATAATAAGTAAATAAAATATCATGGCTCACCGTATCTAGTATTGGCAGCCTCTAGGGTGTTACATTTCATGACGTTCACAGGCCTGGAAAGCTCATTTCCAGAAAAAATTGCCTCTTAGTAATTTTTTAGAGGCTTCGTTTTCGAGTTATTTCACTTTTAAGATTTTTTCGTGTTTCCGAACTTATCTCAGTAAGGCCTCGCTGTCTACTGCCCTCCACTCCCATCGTCGAACATCTCAGATCGTCTTAGCCGGAACGCTAATTCCGTTGGAAAAATTCACGTTTTTTCCGCGTTCGAACCATAATTTCTGTGATAAGTTCCACTTTTAAAATAAAAATGCTGCAAATTATTACTCAAAGGTTTATTATTTTTATATAGGTCTGCAAAGAACACTGCTTTACCATTGTCACTACATACCTACTGCACAATGAAGTTCATTTGGAAGCAATAAACGCTTCACACTCAAATCGGAGAAATTAGGAGTTCCTTCAAATGAAAATTTGAATACTGGTTGCTAAGGACGCATAACTGAGTAGGTACGACTCGAAAATACGAACAACGATCGAATTTTGGTCAGCAAGAATTTGAACCAGATTCACACTCGTGTTTCTGATTTATCGTAAAACCAACCTTTAAGTTCGCATAGGGAGCTAACGGTTGGTCCTACAGATCTCTGGGTGCTCTCATTCGATTCAAAAATGTCAATCGTATTGTGAATTGAAGAATAAACAATACCTTTATTTCCAAAGTTATTGAGCTAGGGAGTTTTTAAAATTTCAACCCTTGTTTTTCGACCTTTAGAAGTGAGAACCATCAACCAAAAGCTCCGGGGCAGAACTATACCCCAAATGGAGCTTATGTACCAAAATTAATCAAAATCGGTCCTGGGGAACTAAGGAAAGTCAACACGGCGGACGGATGGCAAAATTTTTATTCGATTTTCGGATTCTACGTACCTTGAAATGTAAACAAATAAATTTTGAGGATGGTTTAAACTTCTTCTTCTTGGTCGGTTCCGAAGGTTCATTATTAAAAATAATAAACCAGAATGACTAGACCGTTGGAATACTAAAATGGCCTACAGGCAAAATTTACGGATTACAGAACCTATGAGAGTTTGAAAAAAGTTGAGATTTCCAATATTTGATCAATTTTTCGTTTTAAGTCCTATTTTCACCCATTTTTCCGATTTAGAAATTATTTTCCATCAAGGAGATTAGAAATTTTACGCTCTTGCCGAAGGTGTTATCAAATTTTAATTTGCATGAGAATTCGGGGAGTTTTACTGAGATAAGGTCGAAAACTTGAAACAATTTTTAAAACTGAAATAACTCGAAAACGAAGCTTCTAAAAAGTTACTACGAGGCATTTTGCTGGAGGGATTTTGCTCTAGAGTCGATTCCTGGCCTCACAAAATGTAACACCATGTAGAGGCAGATTACACTACTCTAGATGCGTAGGTAGTTAACTATTTTTACTTTTTATCGTGAAATCCTACAATATTGAATGTTTCTTCTGAAAATGGTGCAATTGAAGATGAAATTATTATAGTTTTATTTTTTGTTGTTTCAGGAAATCGCTGCTATTCTCATTTGCTTCGAAAGGCACTTGGACTGGCAGTCAAAAGAAGTCAAGATTAGGTAAATTAAAATATATTTCCGTAATTCTATTATACAAAAGTTTTTGATGGCTTTCATCTGTCTATCTTCTGTGGGTACTACTCGACTTCTATGTGTAATTTTGCATACACAGAGTCTGAGTGCAACAGGATGCAACTATACTGCCCTCTCACAAACTTGAACTTGATCGAAACCTTTAAAATTTGTTTTGAAAAACTACCCTTGGAGAGTGCGATTGGTCTCTATAGCCCGAAAAGGCCATAATTCAGTAATCGAAACTAATTTAAAATTAATAAATAAAATAACTTTTTCATTATGGATAGGTTTTATATGAATCAAGAACTCCTGCGAAGGACAAGAAAATCAACCTTCCAAAGTCACCTCTGCAGATTGTAATAGAACTTGTCAAATTTAACATAAATTAATAATGAAAGTTAAGAATGGACCGTTCGGTTCTCACTTCCCCTGATGTCACCTTTGAGATGATCATAGAAAATTGAATTCAAGTAGAAATATGTTTAGAGCCGGGGGTCCGGTGTGGCTATGGTCGTTGGGGCGTCGTTGTTTGGCGGAGGACTTAAGACCGACTTCTGCGGGGGTCGTGGGTTCTAGGCTCATCGCCGTCAGCGTGTTTTTCGGCTTCCAGGGTGCTCATCGCCCCCCTTGTCTGGTTGGTTTTTCCTTTAAAACTTTGTAAGAGATTAGACATTCAGCAAATACTCGGATGAGTTCAAAAAAAATTTTTTCATGCCCATTAGTTAACCCATCGACATTATTCCATTAAAAATGAGCTTTCTCCCTCAACATTAACTTGTTAAGGAGGTCTCAGTCGCTCCTTGTTCTGGGTTAGTATTTCCGTAAATTTCAGGCGCTCAAACGTTGAAAGTTTTATCAAAATTTGAAATTTTAAAGGATTTTTGAAATTATTAGTGCAGCAGTCAAGAGAATTGAAAAACGCTGCAAATCATTGCTCAAAGGTTTATTATTTTATGTATAGATCATCCTTCTGTATAGATCACTGGTTCTCCATCAATAGCACCTACCACCATCTGTATTCTTTACAGATTTTTACAACCTAAAAAAAAAAAATCTGTATTACACAAATAGATTTTTACAACCTAAAAAAAAAAATCTGTATTCTCCCTTGACCTTCCCTCTCAAATTTCAGCTCCTGCGTTCAATAGGATTGAAAATGGCTTCGGAGCTCACTCAGCTGATCAGTGATCAGAAGAGTGAAGAAGATCTCCTCGAATGCTGGAGACGCCTGGAAGAGCACTTCCATTCAATAGGATTGAAAATGGCTTTCGAGCTCACTCAGCTGATCAGTGATGTGAGGAGTGAAGAAGATCTCCTCGAATGCTGGAGACGCCTGGAAGAGCACTTCCATTCAATAGGATTGAAAATGGCTTCGGAGCTCACTCAGCTGATCAGTGATGTGAGGAGTGAAGAAGATCTCCTCGAATGCTGGAGACGCCTGGAAGAGCACTTCCATTCAATAGCATTGAAAATGGCTTCGGAGCTCACTCAGCTGATCAGTGATCTGATCAGTGAGCAATGATTTGCAGCGTTTTTTACCTACAAACATTGTTTTACCTACCAATTTTTTTTTACCTACCAACTATTGGTAGGTACTACCTACCACACTATAATGGCTTCACACCTTCACAATCAAGTTTATTAGAAAGAACTAAACGCTTCACACTCGATTCGAAAAATAGAAAGCTTGATATGGAAATTTGATTACTGGTTACGCAGAAGGCAAAACTGAATACAACTCGAAGAAATGAACAGCGATCGCATTTTAGTCAGATAAAATTTGAACGGCGAAGAGACCTCTTTTGCGATTCACGCTCATGATTCTGTTTTATCGAAGGAAAACCTTCAAATACTCGTAGGGACCGAACGGTTTGCCCTACAGAGCTCCGGGTGGTCTCAAAAATTTTTAAAAATTCTGTACTATTTAAAATTGGTGAAAAAACGATACCTTTATTTCGAAAGTTTTCGAGCTAGGGCACTCTTGAAAATTTCAACCCTTAATTTTCACCCCTTAGAAGTGACCTACATCAACCAAAAGCTTCGCGGCACAACTAGACCTCAAATGGAGCCCATGTACCAAATTTGAACCAAATCGGTCCAGTGTTGCTAAGAAAAGTGCCGCGTACGGCGGACGGCGTACGGCGGACGGACGGAAATTTTTTTATTCGATTTTCGGATTCTTCGCACCTTGAAACGTAAAACATCAAATTTTGAGGGGGGGTTAAAATTTTTTTTGACATTTTATGTCTTTGCTCTGGCACATAACTCGAAAACCGTTACCAAAATTCGTTACCAAATAATTGTGATGATTTTCACTTACAACAAATATGTAACTAGGGAAAAGTATCTTCAGCAATTTTCATCGCACAAAAATCGTACACCACTCGTTGGAAAGCTCTCAATTTATCCCTAAATACCTAATGTTCATTTGTATGCACATTGACCCCCTTCGTTGTAGTTTGTTTACTAATATGTCCGTCAGTTTGTTTACTAATATGTGAATTTCGACTCCGTCACGAAAAGATTCTCCGTTGGCATGTGAACTCGAAAAGTATTATAAATTCCTCACAATTATACACTAGAATGAGTTCCTCCTCACCTAGATCAAAATTTATTTAGAAATTAGGGGTTTTGATTTTTTTTAAAAGAACTAACAAAATTGCCACAAGTCCACTGAACGGGCCACACCTTCAAGCACAACTGAACGTGTGAACACGACCACGTTGTTTAGTGCAGTTTGCGCAAACTGGCTTGTGCAAGCCGGTTTGAGCAAATGGATTGAGCGTGTAAACCTACCTTAATATGAATGGACCTGTACGGAAAGCTGAATTATGCGCATGTTTACTAACATACCAGTATGATGTGAGCAACAAATGAGATGTCAACATGATCGTAAGAAGAAAATAGGTATCTTCATCCAACACATCCCTTTAAAGCGTTACGGAGGCAGGGTCAATGGAGAATGCTGAAGGCGCCTGAGTGGTCACTGATCAGCTAAGTGAGCTCCAAGGCCATTTCCTCTCCTGTTGAACGCAGGGAGCTGACATTTGAGAGGCAGGGTCAATGGAGAATGCTGAAGGCGCCTGAGTGGTCACTGATCAGCTGAGTGAGCTCCAAGGCCATTTCCTCTCCTGTTGAACGCAGGAAGCTGACATTTGAGAGGCAGGGTCAATGGAGAATGCTGAAGGCGCCTGAGTGGTCACTGATCAGCTGAGTGAGCTCCAAGGCCATTTCCTCTCCTGTTGAACGCAGGGAGCTGACATTTGAGAGGCAGGGTCAATGGAGAATGCTGAAGGCGCCTGAGTGGTCACTGATCAGCTAAGTGAGCTCCAAGGCCATTTCCTCTCCTGTTGAACGCAGGAAGCTGACATTTGAGAGGCAGGGTCAATGGAGAATGCTGAAGGCGCCTGAGTGGTCACTGATCAGCTGAGTGAGCTCCAAGGCCATTTCCTCTCCTGTTGAACGCAGGAAGCTGACATTTGAGAGGCAGGGTCAATGGAGAATGCTGAAGGCGCCTGAGTGGTCACTGATCAGCTGAGTGAGCTCCAAGGCCATTTCCTCTCCTGTTGAACGCAGGGAGCTGACATTTGAGAGGCAGGGTCAATGGAGAATCTGAAGGCGCCTGAGTGGTCACTGATCAGCTGAGTGAGCTCCAAGGCCATTTCCTCTCCTGTTGAACGCAGGAAGCTGACATTTGAGAGGCAGGGTCAATGGAGAATGCTGAAGGCGCCTGAGTGGTCACTGATCAGCTGAGTGAGCTCCAAGGCCATTTCCTCTCCTGTTGAACGCAGGGAGCTGACATTTGAGAGGCAGGGTCAATGGAGAATGCTGAAGGCGCCTGATTGTGCACTGATCACCTGAGTGAGCTCCAAAGCCTTTTTCTCTCCTGTTGAACGCAGGAAGCTACATTCGATTCATTTAAATTGCCCAATCGTATTACGTAAAACACTCCGTTGTGCGTGGCCAACAAGTTGCGGTATGAGCGTGATTGTTTAAATGAATGTTTACGTACATTACATCGCAACCATCAACGAGCACAATCAAATTTCCACAAACAAAAGTATAATACGAGGTTTTATATGAAGGGGAAAGGGGGCGCAAAGACACAAAATGTCTCTCGTGGTTGCGTACTTGTACGAAAGCTGTATCCTTTCTGTCGATTTTGGTTAGAAAAGCAAAGATTCGTAAGCACTTCGGTAGTGTAATGGAAGAGTCGGTTTCATTGCAGGCGAGTGACCTATGCATGTTTAGTTTTCTTGCTCGATTCCAAAGGCTTATTATTGAAAATAATAAACCAAAACTAAACGATTGCCGCTGGAATCATCAAAATTAAACTATAACTGCCGGAGAATAAAGGAAAAAACCATTTATTCATTTAGATGTTTCCCATTTTTCTCCGGCTCTTAGTATTCGTTCGATTTTGTTGATTCCAGCGGCAATCGTTTAGTTTTTCAATTCCCTAGGCTGCTGCACTAATACATTTCAAAAACCCTTGAAATTTTCAAATTTAGGTACAACTTTTAAAGTTTGAGCACCTGTAATTTACAGAAATACTAACCAGGAAAGATGGAACGAACAGCCTTTTCCTTTAATTACTAGCGCTCAAACTTTAAAAATTGAACCTAAATTTTAAACTTGTAAGGATTTTTGACTTTTTTAAGGATTTTTGACATTCATTAGTGCATATGCCCAGAGAATTGAAAAACTGCCTTCTGCCGCTGGAATCATGAAAATCGAACAATAATGTCGGCAAAACATGGGAAGAGCTGTTTATTCAGTGAGGTTTTCAGTTAGGACCGACTGAGACCCCTTAACATTTGCTTGAAAACTAAGGAATCATTTCATCCTACGACGTGGTACAAAGTTACTGCATAAAGTAACGCGTTTCTAAAACAATCACTTTCAGAACGTTTTTGAGGTGACCCATTCAAATGAGGCTTCTCAAATTAGAATTTTCAACTATTTAAAGTTGAGTTTAAAGGCGCGAATTTCACCAAATTCTTTCCAGCTGAAATTTCAGAAAGTTTGAATTTTCTCAGAAATTGATTTAACTATTGAGAATACAACATTGGTAAACCCTATTGGAAATAATCCATACCCGATTGACTGAGAGCTGGATGGAGAGATTTGGAGGGGAATTGTACTTGGAATACCAGTTTTTAACAAATTTGTCGAAATCCCATCACTACTCGTATCTACTGATATTAATGAAATTGGTTGAAATTTCATTTTAAAAAATTAAAAAACGTTTTCAGCAAACTTTTTTTAAAAAGTTACTACAATATTTCTGGTATTTTTTCGGAAAAAGGTCTCTAAACGTGATGTTGTTTTCCACGATGTCCCTGGTTCTATGTCGTTACTGAATAGATGCCATTGTTTCAAACACCTGATCAGATAACGTATCTACAGCTCTAATTTAGCTCTAAGGAAGGATCTCGATAAGACTTGTCTCTGAGACCTTCGCGGGCAATAGTTAAGTCTCTCCTTTCGCCCATTCTAACCTTCTTGTTTAGGGGGTTTGAAGGCGCGATTTTCGCCAAATTATCAATCACCTGAAAGTAAATTTACTCAGAAATTGATTCAACTATCGAGAATTCTTGCAAAGACGGAAACACTTGCTCATTTATATCTATATGGCACACTTCTTAGTGTAGGTACGAATTTTATGAACATTGGTAAACCCTCTTGGGAGTGATCCATACCCGGCAGCCAGAAAGATATGGAAAAGCGTACTTGGAGTACCAGTTTTTAACAAATTTGTCCAAATCAGATCATCACTGGTATGTACTGTATATTAATGAAATTGTTGAAATTTCATGAAAAAAAACTAAAAAACGTCTTCAACAAACTTTTGTTCTAAGTAACTACCATGTTTCCGGTATTTTTTTGGAATAAGATCTCTGACCGTGATATTGTTTTCCTCGATGTCCTCGGACTTATATCTGGACGCTGAATAGATGTCATTGCTTCAAATACCTGATCAGATAACGTATCTACAGGCTGTATTTCAGCTCTAAGAAAGGATCTCGGTAAGACTTGTCTCTGAGACCTTCACGTGGCTGTAGGTAAGTCTCTCCATTTGCCCAACCGACTTACATAATCGCTTCAATTGAGGGCTCTCGGAGTCCTATCACCACTAATTGAGAACACCTCGGCTCGCTCACCCACTCTAAAACAAATGGACGGGGTCATAGAAGCCCCCCATTAGTAGCTTTGGTATAATCTTGCAGCCCGGTAGGCCGCCTTTGATGTAGATTACGGCAAGCGTTTATGGGGCTCGGAGTCCCTTCCACATACATCCCTATCAATTGAGGCTACTACAAATTGAGCCCCAGAGGGCTTTCTATCGCCCTTAATTCTCCTATCATCAACTATTTATGATAAATATATAAACGATATGTACTGGTACATTTTGTTCTATTCTAGGGTATAGAAAATTTAATTTTTGAGGGGCTCTCAGTCAGTGAATAAACGAGTTTTCCCGCTTTTCTCTGGGAATTATAGGTCGATTTTAATGATTCCAGCGGCAATCTTTTAGTTTTTCATTTCCCTAGGCTGCTGCACTAATGGATTTCAAAAATCCTTGAAAATGTCTAATTAAGGTACTATTTTTATAGTTAGAGCGCCTGTAATTTAGGGAAATACTAATCCAGGACGAGGGAAGGCCGGCGACCGACTGAGACCCCTGTGACTCCCCCCCCCCCTCCACCGTCTAATCACTTACGAACCGGCGCTCGGTTGCCCTTTCGCACCTCTACCCCCCGCCTGAACGAGCAACATTGCCACCTACCTCCCCCATTCCAACCTTCTCGTAGCAGGGCAGTTTTCTCAAGAAATAATCATCCAATTTTCATGTTTCATGTGGTATTCTTCTTACTTTTATAATCTCTATACCCATGCACTTGTTTAATTCCATACGTAAAAAGGTGTACCTAAATATGGAAATTTCATGAATTTTTGAAATTTTTTAGTGAATCTACCTAGGGAATTGAAAAACTGAAAGATTGCCACAGGAATAATCAAAGTCGACCAATAATAGTCAGAGAAATCTCATAATATGGGTCTCCCCACACAAACCAGGGCCTAAAGAGATTGGTTGATTATGCAAAACCAGCACGACGTGCAGGTCTTGAAGGAGAGATATATCTTGTGCGCCGTCCACTGCTCGGAGATCGAACATTACGGATATGTTCACGCCGAGCAAGTAGGTAGTTACGTGTTGAACTTATTAATTTGAAGATTTTTTTCAAAAACGGTCCCCAGTGCCAATGAACCCTAGGACTTAAAAAAAAATTAAAAAAAAAATCCAGTCTACGTCTTGCGCCATGGACTGATTTTGACGAATTCCGATGATTTGTACATGTATCTGGGGTATAGTTGTGCCTGTACTTTTGGTTAGTGTCTGTCACTTCTGAAGAGGTGGAAAGTGGGGTGACATTTTCTAAACACCTTCGCTCTAAAGTTTTCAGTAAATGGTTTTTTTTTCAGTAATGTAAAATAGTGACTATTTTCGTTCATTATTTTTAATAATGAACCTTCAAAATCGACCAAGAAAAAAATTTAACCCTGGATATTTGATGGTTTACGTTGTAAGGCTCGTGGAATCCTAAAATCCAATGAAAATTTTGCCGTCCCACTTCCACGGAACGATTTTGATGAAATTCGGTTTATGGACTCCATTTGGGGTCTAGTTGTGCCCGAAGCTTTTTGTTGATGCCAGTCACTCCTAAGGATTGAAAAATAAGAGCTGAAATTTGCAAAACGTCCTAGCTCAAAATTCCTTGATATAAAGTTATGGTTTTTTCATCAATTTAAAATAATACTTAATTTGTAGAATCGAATGAGACCACCCAGAGCTATGTAGGACCAACCTTTCGCTCCCCATGAGAACTACGCTAAATCAGAAAGGCGAGCGTGAATCGCAAAAGAGGCCTAATCTTCGTTCAAATTGTATGTAACCAAAATGCGATTTAGCCATTGCTTATGCACCCTCGTGAAATTCTTGATAAACGTAACTTCTATTGTTCTGTGGCCTCCCTGACCTCACCGCCAAGTGTGCGGAAGGAGACAAGGTAGGGACAAGAAAATCCAGAAGTGTGTCTTCTTCCCTTCGTCTCGCCAACCTATACTTACTTCGTCTGTCAATCCCAGAGGTTATGTTAATTGAATAATATATTTTTCTCCAAATTCAATTCATGTTTCTATTAAAAATATGATTTTGAGGAGGTTCTGAATCTGATAAGGGTACTGGGTTTTTTCAACTTGGTACTGTATTGATGAATAGAAAAATCTTGTTCTTTTCAGATGGATGATCTTTACAGAATAGTGAATAATAGTAAACCGTTATATCATACTTTGCTGCGTTTTTCGTATTTTTCTGTCATTTTTTGCCAATTTGTATGCATTTTATGGTTTTATTTGTACTTTTATTCTCTAGGAGTATCGAATATTTACATCCAAATTTTTAAATTGTAAATTGGTGAAGAATTTTTCCTAATTTATAATGTCAATACCTGATACTTTTGGAAGATGATTGACGCAAACCGCATCAAATCTGGCCAAAAATATTCCTGAACATCCTGATATACACCTACCAAATTATAATGGTGGATTGACAGCTCTTGAGTTGGGGTCCTGTGATACGATATGTTAAGTATTTCAGAGGTGGGGAAAAAAGAGAGGGAACAAATATTGTTATCTGGATACTATACTAAGTGTTGAGGTTCAGTCAGAAGTCCAGATAACAATATTGTGATAACAAACTGTTTGAGTCAAACTACCCTTCTACTTAATAGCTTACAAAAAGGATGAGTTTTCATTTAAAAAGTACTATTTTGAAGTTCTAATGTAGCCAAAAGTAGTATGGTAAAAAAAATATATCATGATTATGTATATTTACAATGTAAGGTTCAATGATTCATGCAAAAACGCTGCTGCTGTATGTCTAAACCCCTCTGGTTTTAATGTTCATCATAGTCCTGATAAAAATATACTGAAACTTCAACTTCTGACTGAACCTCAAGAGCCTCAACACTTAGTGTCTTAATCAATCAGTCGAAAAACAGAACCTTATCGGGACAATATCTCTTCTAGCTCAGATAAATATTTCCATACCTCAATTCTATTCTCGTTCAGCTTCCCTCTTTCACATCACGTTCAATCCAACAAATTACTTGTATCACAGACCACTTTCAAGGATCCCCCGCGAAATGAACGCAATATTAGCAAATCACCCCGATCTAGACTTTTTCACCTCATCACTTTCAAATTTCAAATCGATTCGCACCAATTAACCAACTTCCAACCACCCTAGTCACTATCATATTATGTACGTTCCTTAGTATAAGTTGAAATTGTTATTGTTTTTGTGTTGAGCTACACGTGTCTCTATTATCTTTAATTGTTATCTCCTATCAATCCATTATTTTGAATTACCTACCTAAACTTTGTAATTGGGCTTGCCCGTTTTTCTACAAATAAACAAATAAACAAATATCTCGCCGATACCGTAGGGACGGAATTCAAAAACGCTGCAAATTATTGCACAATGGTTTATTATTTTTCTACAGATCACTCGTCTGTAAAGCCACCAACCATCCAACATGAAGAAAAACATCGATTGTATTTCGGTCAGCTATAATTTGAACGGAGATTAGGCCTCTTTTGCGATTCACACTCGTGATTCTGATTTATCGTACGTCCAAACCTTAAATTCTCGTAGTGAGTGAACGATTTGTCCTACAGAGCTCCGGGGGGTCTCAAAAAATTCTAAAAATTCTATAGAATCTTAAATTGAAGGAAAAACAACACCTTTATATCAACATTTTCTGAGTTAGGGCGTTTTCAAAATTTCAAAATTCATTTTTGAACCCTTAGAAGTGACCTACATCAACCAAAATCTTGGGGACACAACTAGACCCCAAATGGAGCCTACATACCAAATTTCATCAAAATCGGTCAATGCTAAGTGGTGAAAGTTCCGCGTACGGCGGACGGACGGCCACATTTTTATTAGATTTTTCGATTCTACGTACCTTGAAATGTAAACCATCAAATTTTGAGGGGGTGTTAAAAAGTTTTTTTTCTTGGTCGATTCCAAAGGTTCATTATTGAAAATAATAAACCAAAAACAGTGACAACTTTTACAAATTTTTAATGTCAATACCTGATGCTGTTGGAAGACAGTTGACGCAAACCGCATCAAATCTGGCCAAAAATATTCCTGTACATCCTGATATACACCTACCAAATTATATTGGTGGATTGACAGCTCTTGAGTTGGGGTCTTCTGATACGATATGTTAGGTATTTCAGAGGTGGGGGAAAAAGAGAGGGAAAAAAATTGTGATCGGGATAATATCTCGCCGATACCGTGGGGACGGAATTCCATAAAACAGGTGGCCAGTAGTTTAGCGGGGAGAGTCGGTAAAAGGGGGAAAAATTTGTTGGGAGTCACGTCGCCAGGCCCCCCGGGTTGATCCTCGCGGGACGGCCAACGACTGGTACAGGCCGACCAGCGGGGGGAGGAGGGCTAATCAAGTTAGAACAAGGAAGGCAATCCCCGTCGGTTGAAATTGGCACTTGTCCTGAAGTTAGTGCCGGTTACCGGACCCCTCCTACGGCCGTTTTCATCAACCACGCAGCCGCCGTGGTGGGTCGACCGGACCTCATGGGGGCCGTCCTCATACGGGATTTTTAGTACCGGACATAATTGATATGACCTACCGGAAGGAGAGGTTTTTTTCCTCTGTTTTCGATAAAATCTCTTGTCGGACAACTCTAAGTGACACGACAGCGTTTTCTTCTGCACCTGTGTATTTTCTTTCAGTCTTTATTCGTAGACAGTTATTAGCAGAAGGAATTTCCAAAATAAAAACGCTGCAAATTATCACACAATGGTTTATTATTTTCCTATAGTATTTTACCTTTTAGTTAAACCTTTGTCACATTGAGTTAAACCTTTTATACTTTAAATTAAACCTTTTTGTCTTTCATTTAAACCTTTATCACTGTCGTTTAAACGTTTTTCACTTGCATTTAAACCTTTTTCACTTTCATTAAACTTTTTTCACTTTCGTTTAAACATTTTTCACATAGAATTGAACCTTCTATTCCCAAGTAGGAAAGTCAATTTTTGAACAAAATGAATGCATGAAAACTTTATTTCACACACTAGAAACATCAGGTGAAAACTTCATTGTATAAATATATACGAACAACAAAAATGATATATTATATGTGAACAAACTGACAGAAACATTGCAATCAATGGGCTCTTGCAGAAGTTTTATGGTGTCAATGTAGAGGTTGGCCATTGACTGCTGTGGGTAATAATAAGTACTTAATTTTGACAATCACTTGGAGTAAGAGAAGCAACACTTGCTGCTGTTACTTGGGGAAGATAGTGCTCTTCTCGGCGGCTCGGTATGTCTTTTGCTGAATTCTTTATCTTGGAAAACGCCTTTTCCACAGGGTTGAGCATTGGCGAATAAGGTGGTAGGAATTTTATCCTCATTGTAGAAGCTAGAATCCCTAACAGCGTGTGAGCGATGAATTCGAGCGTTGTCTAGTATAAGGACAACCCTCTCGTCAACAGAAACTTGACCCTCAAGTTCCCTCAAGCATTCCACGAAAATTTAGCGTACGCTCATCGTTACACGCAGTAGTAATACTTAAGCTCGTCTTGACACACAGAAGGTACCCTAGTTACACAGACATGGGCAAATACGGATCGGATTTCTTCTTAGGAGAAATAAGGCGACTGAATGTGTTTTCCTCTATTTCTACCTAGATCAGAACCGGGGTAGGCACCTGCTTTCGACTGTGACAGCCAGCATATGTTTTTTAATCCAATTTTTTTAATCCAAATTCACATTCTCTTCCAAGGTTTAATTCAATACGAAATAGGTTTAATTCAAAGTAAAAAAGGTTTAATTCAAAATACAAAAGGTTTTAATGAAAGTTAAAAAAGTTTAATTAAATACGAAAAAGGTTTAATTCATAGTAAAAAAAAGTTTAAATTAAAGTAAAAAAGGTTTAAATCAATGCGAAAAAGGTTTATCTAAATAGTAAAATACCTACTATATATACGAGGGTCGTCTCAAAAGTAAGGTTCCCTATGCTATAAAAAATTCAAAAAAATTTTTTTTTCAAAAATTGTTATTGCTTTGTGTTTAGTAACATCATATCACTTTTCAACATAATTCCCAGCTCGATCGATGCACTTTTGGAACCGGGGGAGCAATTTATGTATGCCCTCCTTGAAAAACTGCGTGTCCAAACTAGAGGTCCAAGTACAGACGGCAGTCTTGAGCTCGTCGTCGGTTCGGAAGCTTTTCCCCCCCAAATGAGCTTTCAGATGTGGAAATAAGTGAAAGTCACTTGGTGCCAGATCAGGTGAATATGGTGGGTGGCCAAAAACTTCCCATCTGAATGAATTGAGAAGATCTTGAGTCTTTCGAGCCGAGTGGGGGCGAGCATTATCGTGGAACAAAAAATCGTAGATCACTCGTCTGCAAAGAACACGGCTTTGCCACTGTTACCACCAACCAACATTTCAGTCAGCTAAAATTTGAATGGAGATTAGGCCTCTTTTACGATTCACGACGTGTTTCTGATTTATCGTAAGTCCAACACTTAAGTTGTCGTAGGGAGCGAACGGTTTGTCCTACAGGGCTTTGTCCATAAAATCTAAAATTTATGGAAAAACAGTACTTTCATATCAAATTTTTTCGAGTTAGGGCGTTTTCAATATTTCAACCCTTAGAAGTGACTTACATCAACCAAAAGCTTCGGGGCCCAACTAGACCCCAAATGGAGCCCATATACCAAATTTCATCAAAATCGTTCCATGAGAACTAAGGAAAGTGCCGCGTACGGCGGACGGACGGAAAAATTTATTTGATTTTCGGATTCTTCATATACCTTGAAACGTTAACCAACAAATAGAGTACTAGGATATACTCCATGCGTATTTCTTTCCTTTATTGAGTTCTAAGGAGTCATTCTTCAGGAACGTGAGCTCCAACGAGTTGGAACTTCTTTGCGTCATTTACTATTGCATCCTCCCAAATTTTATAAAATTGGCTAATTTATCCAAAATTAGTTACTCTTTTTAAATTGTCTAATTTTTTAAGCATGTTGCGGATTTAATTACCCTGCTTCAGACATTGCGCCTGATAGTATTACTATCTGGAAATTTCAATGAAAAATTTGATTGAAGCACGGGTATAGTACTTCTACCTTATTTTTATGGAAAGTATCATCACGACTACTCGACTTCGCCTAATTTATCGCCGAAGGGGCGTAGGATTTTTTTTTTTTTTTCTTTTCAAAAAGGGGTGAGAGCTACGTGGAAAAATAATTTGACCAGCGGACCCGACGGACCGACCCATAATTATGCGAAGCAGAGCGGTTTCATCAATCTTTCGCTAAACCCGCCCTTCTATCGCCTCCCCCCTCTCCACCGTTTTTCGTGCCCTTTTCCACAGCCCTTCCGCGATTTCACTTCATAAATTGATGAAATGGCGTATCCCGATTTAGAACTTCGGTTGGAATAATAAAAATGCTGGTAGCCAGCTTGACCCCGTCGGGAGGGGATTTTCTCCCTTTCAGAAACAAACAATTAGCATCGCAAAAAAAGTAGCCGAACTTGGAAACATGGAAATATACTGCTCCACACGTTTCAACATTGCAACCGATTTCATTGTATCAAAATTTGAAAACTAATGTTATGAACTGGTATGTTCATAATACATCAGGGTCAACATAATTATGAGATGTATTTGAGATCTCACTTATCTCTCGTCCATCTTGGATCCCACAAATCAGCCTCTTGATGACCACCGGGAGAGGCTGGGAGGAAGTCAGATGGGATGCGTGACAAAGCTAATCTGAGTACATTTGTCTTCTATTTATGCAAGTGCTGAAGTTCATTTCTCTCCAGTTCAAGCTAAAGTGCAGAAATTTCGGATACATGGGGACCAATGAAGTTTAACGGGAGGATGGCAGATCAGCTATGTAAGCTATCATTCGATTTCCATCATATTCCAAAAGTTCAAATGTAACTACCTAGTTGAATAATGATTTTCATTTCTTCAGTGTAGTATCACATCATATGTTATTTTATAATAACCAAGGAGTTTTGAAAGAGGCTCCAAGAAAAATAGGAGAATAAAGAGTTGAGTTGGTTTTTCCACCTAGTACGTCTCATTTTGTATTCGTGAAAATTCAATCATAGAATAAGTTTTTGTACAAGCAAATCAGTTGCTTGCACTGGCGCAGTCGGTAGGACGAACTGCGTTCAAAATGAGTTCAACCTGCATTCATTTGCGATTCCGGAAGAAGAAGTGAAAATCATTATTCAATTAGGTAGTTACATCAAATAATAAGTAAATATGGAGAATAATGATATTAAAAAACTTTTCAAAAGCCGTTCAAAATGACGTTTAAAAGTCCATTGAAATTAACGTTTAAATTCCGTTTGAAATAACGTTAAAAAGTACTATTTCAACATTATCAAGGAAGTTTTTTTCAATATTCTTTATTGCACCAAGTATAACTTATTAACATTATTATTTTGAAAATATGGACAATTATTCAAAACTAAGATACATCACTTAGTTTTGTTGATTATGGTGGATGTTTCACTTTACTGCTTCACAAGTAAGCTAGGTCAAGTGGTTTGGTTCGCTTCAATCTTCTGATGATATCACTTGTATCAAGGAGTTGGACAGCTTCCTCGTTGATGTGACATCTTAACCGCTGTAGGTGTCTCACAGCTTGTCGCTTTATAGCATCGTTTATTGTTTCGATCCGAAGCTCATGATGGGGACGTTCGTTTCGAAAGTACCATGGTGCATTGACCACCGTTCTTAGCACATTGTTCTGGAATCTTTGGATGACTTGATTTGAATGATTTGACTGAGCCGTACAGCCCCAAAGCTGAGCTCCATATGTCCAGACTGGTTTAAGGACATGGTTGTGCAATTTAAGCTTGTTCTGGATTGACAACTTCGACCGTCTCCCCAATAGCCAATGCATTTTTCTGAATTTTAGGAGTTCTTCCTTCTTTTTAGTATATTATTTTCAATAATGAACCTTTGGAATCGACCAAGAAAAAAAAAATTTAACATCCCCTCAAAATTTAATGGTTTACGTTTCAAGGTACGTAGAATCCAAAAATCGAATAAAAATTTGGCCGTCCGTCCGCCGTACGCCGTACGCGGCACTTTTGCCACTTAGCATTGACCGATTTTGATGAAATTTGGTATGTAGGCTCCATTTGGGGTTTTGGGTAGGTTTTTTTTTGGGCTCCATTTGGATTTTTGGGATGCCCCGAAGATTTTGGTTGATGTAGGTCAGTTCTAAGGGTTCCAAAATCAATTTTGAAATTTTGAAATCGCCCTAACTCAGAAATTTCGATATGAAGGTATTGTTTTTCCTTCAATTTAGGATTCTATAGAATTTTTAGAATTTTTTGAGACCAAACGAAGCTCTGTAGGACAAACCGTTTGCTCGCTACGAGAATTTAAGTGTTTTACGTACGATAAATCCTAATCTCCGTTCAAATTAAAGCTAACCGAAATGCGATCGATGTTTTTTCTTCATGTTGGATGGTTGGTGGCTTTGCAGACGAGTGATCTATATAGAAAAATAAAAAATAATAAACCATTGTGTAATAATTTGCAGCGTTTTTTGACATGGGCTTTCCATCTAAGTTTGGCGTCTTGCCTAGGTATTTGGCTTCATTAGCATTCGGAATAACTTTTCCCATGAAATATACCGGAATATACTCGATTCTCTTGGTAGTGAAATTTACATGTACCGACTCAGTTTCATTAATTCTGATTCTTCATTTTGCTGTCCACTTTTGTAATCTGTCCACTTTTGTATATATTGATTGATTTAACTTGTTGGTGAATCCAGTGTTACATTCCCCGACTGCCAAAATCGCTGTACCTGCGAAGGTGGCTGTGGTGTTCGAGGAAATGTCGATCTGATTTTGGTTTATTATTTTCAATATTGAACCTTTGGAATCGACCAAGAAAAACTTTTTTTAACCCCCCTCTCAAAATTTGTTGGTTACCGTTTCATAGTAAGTATTGACTGTGTCAAGCATTCTATTCTTTTAGGTAAGCTAGAATCTTATGGAATTAGAGGTGTTGAACTAGAATGGTTCAGATCCTACCTTCATCAGAGACCGCAGAGGGTTAAAATTGGTACAGAGTGGAGTGACTCCAGAACAACGGACTTTAAAATCCCACAGGGCACTTGCTCTTTGTAAATGAGATGGCAAATCTCGAG
Source organism: Apolygus lucorum (assembly GCA_009739505.2). NCBI lineage: Eukaryota > Metazoa > Arthropoda > Insecta > Hemiptera > Miridae > Apolygus > Apolygus lucorum. The sequence goes on along the minus strand of CM019180.2, from coordinate 25,641,996 downwards.
ATTCAGAACTCTCGAATTATTTCATTTGCCGATGATACTTTTCTTGTATGTAATGGGCCTGATGACTCCGAGATGTTTTCAAATGCTCATTATATTATAGCAAATTGATTCAGAGCTCACTCGCTGTCAATAAACACCGATAAAACCAAGTTTATCACTTTTCGATTATCTGTGCGATAATCCCATTCCTTTTAAAAATTCACGAAAGGTCTTGCGCCCAAGGGAATTCCTGTACATGCCGCCCACTCCAATCATCTAGCACCATTAAGTACCTGGGTGTGACCTTAGACGAAAATTTGAAATGGGCACTACACATAGAAACTGTTACGAAGAGACTGAGGAAACTGCTGTATGTATTTCTTGAACTCCGTAACGTTTTGAATCTGGAAACTATTCGAAGTGTATATTTTGCATTGGTCCAATCTCAACTGATAAACGGTATTGTAGCCTGGGGTGGAGCGTCGCAAACATATCTGAAACCATTGATAAGTATTCAGAAAACCATTGTGAGAATCATTGCGCGGTTTTCTTACTTTAGCAGATCAGTTGAGTACTTCGAGAAACTAGATGTGCCTAATTTCCGGAAAATTCGTCTGAGGTCTCTAATTATTTTTGCGTGTCAAAACTGTTGGATATTCGCTCACGTAAAACATGGAAAAGGGACAAGAGCAGAGGCAACAGAAAAGTTCCTGGTCCCTAAGATGAACACCGCCTCAGGACAAAAAAACTGGTTGTACACATCTCCAAAAATCCTCAATTTACTTGAGGAGAGTTTGGAAGGCGAGAGACTAAAGAGATGGATCAACAAAAAATTAGATTGGAAAACTTTTGCAATAATTTTTCATTTGTATATTAATGGTATCCAGATTTATATATTTGTATAACAATAGCAATAACAATAACACAAAAATAAACAAAAATCGACATTTAAATAACTTCCAGCGTATAATTTAAAACCAATAGATTTATTGTAGGATCGTCTTTTTCAAACTCCCCCACCACGCTACGAGCACTGCTAATTGTGGGGGGTATATTCAAGAAAAATTATTTAACTTATGTAAATGTTTAAATGTACATCAAGTATAGGTGAAGTTATAATTATTATTTTTAATTTTATAATACATACCTGCATAATGTTTTTTAATGAGTGTGTTAATAAAAAATATAAAAAAAAAATAAAAAAATAGAAATAAAAATTTTGAAATTTTAAAAATGCCCTAGCTCAAGAAAATTTGATATAAAGGTATTGTTTTTCCATCGATTTTAGATTGTAATGAATTCTTAGAGACCACGTAAAGCTAAAAAACAATAAGTTTTTTAAGCCACGCTTATCCGAGGGTTAATGCAAAGCTTCTGGTGGCTGGTGTCACATCTTTGATTTCGAATGTAGATGAAGTTTGTAACTACCGAGCGTGTACGCAAATAGTTTCCTTAACTTAGCTTAGTCTCTGCGCTTCTTCGTGGATGTGATGGGCGGAGCTGTAGTCACCGCTCAGCTGTGTTAAGCTGCTGTCTTGTTTCAATTTTGCGAATATCGCCAATAGGTACGCCTTATTGAAGATGACAGCGAAGGTACTGTAAACTATTGTGAAACAACATTGAAATTCCACTTGAGAGAAATGGTAAATTTAATGTAGCTCGTCGTTCCCGCTGAAGCACGAGTGTGGTGTTAGGCGGCTAAGCTTCCCGTTCCCCCTTTTCACTGGTCAGTTTGCTTTCTGGCCGAGGAATGGTAACAATGGTTGACAGAAACAGAGTTATAAACGGTCACGCCAGGGCAAGCGGGAGTAGTTGACGTTTTAATCCAGCCCTCTCCTTCGCTCGCCCAGAACTCGCCACCAAGGCCTCGACCCCCAGTAAAACCTTTCGGCCGCGTCCGGCGTTTTCAAAGCTTTTATATGGTAAACAACCTCAGGGCTCCCTATTCTCGGTGACAATCCCCGTTTCATTCCGTGATATGTGGACACTCATATAAGAAAATCGCATGTAAACTGCTCTTTTGTGAACAGAAAAAAAGAGATTTCTTTTATCTTGCTCTGAGGAGTCTTTTCAACAGTCGAAACCCTCCGAAAATCTGACCCGTGTTATTTGGGGACCAACCGTACCGCTTCCTTCCGGATGAAAGTTAGGCCCTTATTATTGAAAAATATAGAATGAGATAAATATAAGTTTTTGTTTTGGGTGTTGAAAGATTGTGTGACAACAACTATTGGAATCACGCTTAGAGCAGTCCAACAACGCACATTGCCAATGGAAATTCTCTGTACTACTTGAGGGGAGAGCCCAAAAAAGTGGATTTTTTCGTTCTTATTTTTGAATAAAACTACTTAAAATTCTGAACAGTTTGGTAAAAATAAAATTAAATCGGATGAATTGTTGATAAGTTACAATTTTTTGATAATTTTTAGTAGCGCAACAGGTGAGACGACACTGAGAACACAAAATTGTGACATCTAAGGGTGTCTATGTGTTATCTTAGGTGAGATGGATCAGCCATCATCAAACATCTAAAAAAATCTAAGAAACCATCATCATTAATCATGGTGGATTTTATCGTCTTTTACCAGAAATTTCTTTAGAATAGAAATTTTTATAATCAAAAAACACAAGTAAGTTAAGTTACACACTTATAAGTTACATAATTATTAATTAAAGAATCAAAGAATTGCTTAAGTTTAGTCATAGTTTCATGAATAATCAAAAATTTATTAGGTATCTTAATCTGTTTATAATAAATAAATTATATAAATCCATTGTACACTATATTAATTTTGTATATTTCTATTGAAGTGTCTTATCACTTATCAGTATTAACCAAGTTATCAAGTTACAAGATCAAGATTACAAGATTCTTACAAGATGTTTTTCATATTTCTTACCTTCCCAAGACACTAAAACTAACTGCCATAACGCCCGTTATATTTACCAAGTAAATTCAAATTTGAGGATATCGTTGTTAAGAGGCAGATTGATGGCAGTTTTAATAACAAGGTAAAAAACGAGGAAAAAATCTTAAAAATGAATAAACTTGTAAAAACACAGGGTTGAAGCTAAATTACTAGATACATTTTTGTTTAAAATACCATGTAGAATCGATTTCTGAAGTATTATCCATCACAACGGTAATCCCCTTAATAGGGATGACGGCATATCGAATGAAATATAACGATAATGATGTATCATCAATGAGATATCGATACCTCCGATATATCGGCGAATACATTTCGGTTTATCGGAAGATCTAACTTGGAAAAACTTGTTGAAGTGGATACATGAGTTAAACAATTTAAAGCAATACTGACATCATTTTGGGAGAAGTTTCGGTGTTTTCAACCTTCTTGCTCGACATTTCCCGAGAATTGGAGGTGAGAACAAGCCTTTGAAGAGGTCGTTTCTCTCGAGTGAACCAACGAGTTTCGGTGTTTTCAACCTTCTTGCGCGTCATTTTCCAAGAATTTGAGGTGAAAACAAGCCTCTGAAGAGGTCGTTTCTCTCGAGTGAACCAACGAGTTTCGGTGTTTTTTAACCTTCTTGCGCGTCATTTTCCAAGAATTTGAGGTGAAAACAAGCCTCTGAAGAGGTCGTTTCTCTCGAGTGAATCAACGAGTTTCGGTGTTTTTAACCTTCTTGCGCGACATTTTCCAAGAATTTGAGGTGCGAACAAGCCTTTGAAGAGGTCGTTTCTCTCGAGTGAACCAACGAGTTTCGGTGTTTTCAACCTTCTTGCGCGTCATTTTCCAAGAATTTGAGGTGAAAACAAGCCTCTGAAGAGGTCGTTTCTCTCGAGTGAACCAACGAGTTTCGGTGTTTTTAACCTTCTTGCTCGTCATTTTCCAAGAATTTGAGGTGAAAACAAGCCTCTGAAGAGGTCGTTTCTCTCGAGTGAATCAACGAGTTTCGGTGTTTTTAACCTTCTTGCGCGACATTTTCCAAGAATTTGAGGTGCGAACAAGCCTTTGAAGAGGTCGTTTCTCTCGAGTGAACCAACGAGTTTCGGTGTTTTTAACCTTCTTGCGCGTCATTTTCCAAGAATTTGAGGTGAAAACAAGCCTCTGAAGAGGTCGTTTCTCTCGAGTGAATCAACGAGTTTCGGTGTTTTCTACCTTCTTGCTCGACATTTTCCAAGAATTGGTGGTGAAAACAAGCCTTTGAAGAGGTCGTTTCTCTCGAGTGAACCAACGAGTTTCGGTTTTCAACCTACTTGCTCGACATTTTCCAAGAATTTGAGGTGAAAACAAGCCTTTGATGAGATCGTTTCTCTCGAGTGAACCAACGAGTTTCGGTGTTTTCAACCTACTTGCTCGACATTTCCCAAGAATTAGAGGGTGAAAGCAAGTGACTCCCAACCCAAGGTTTTATTCAATGGAATCTCTGGAATAGTCAGTGATCACTGAAGAGAACCTTTCTGTGTCACATTGAACCAACTAGTTCTCAAACATCAACTGTAACCGACTTCAGAAACCTTATTTTACCGAAGAAAATTACCTTCTTAGCAGCTCCTCCACATCTATTTTTCAAAGTAATTTTTGATATTTTCCTCCGTCATATACAGCTAATGATGAAATAAAGTTTTGAAGACAACAACCAGATTATGAACTTGATGAACCGCTTGGGTAGTTAATAAAACAGCTAAGACCAAGCGTTCCGTTAAAAGTAGCCCCTACAACCAAAACTCGCTACTGCAGCTTCGAACTCATTCTGCTAACTATAATAAGAAAAGAGATGGAAAGGGAGTGTGGAGGGGGAGGGGCATTGTTTCTAAGTTGATTTAAGTTGTTTAGACCCCAGGGAACCAAGGGACCTCCCAATCTCTTTGCTATTCTTAATTACGGCCAAGTTTTCAGAAGTCCTCTTTTCTCGACCCTCCAAAACTTTAAAGTGACTTTTAAAGGAAGGGAAAACTCCCGTGGAAAACTCGAGGCTTAGGTAGTACACTCTTGGGGCCTCCCCAGAAGCGGCATGCAATTAAGTAAACATAGTTACATTGCATCTGGAAGGAGCACACGGTTGCGCCCTCTGGGCCTGGAGCACATCTCAAATAGCAATTAGCAAGTGAGAAACTCCCGGGGAAAATCTAGACCGCAATAATGACTTTGGACCGCAGAAGTTCTGACCGAAACTGTGGGTGAGAGAATACTCATTAACTTTTCGCCCCTACGAGTCCGAGGTTTGGAACAGGATACAGTGAGATTTATGCGCGAATTTAACGACAGTTAGCGCAACGTGAAATAATTGAGCGCTTGTAAAGTTTCAAAGCTCAAAGGTGCGTTTCGGGGGTGAGCCGAGCAATTCCGCTACTATCAAGATTAAGAGCGGAATAAGTTTCTCTTGTAGTTGGGGTTTAATTTGGATCTTCTACCGCTTTCTGGCATCCATAAAGGTAAAAAGACACGATCCTTCTCTTCCGCAGGCCTTCCCCTCAGACTTGAGTGAAACTTGAGGAGATAAAGGCTCCCTTCGCCTTCAAGTGGGGGTGTAACTTTGGTCATAACTCCGCTTGCCGTTTAGAATGTGGCTCGTCGAACGGGCTTCTTGCTGTTATCAAGGTTCTCAAAGTAGATTTACGCCTGTGATCAAATTTTCTTGCTTCCCTAACTCCGTCGAAGAAGCGCTAGATCCCTGCGGGACATTACAAAGTTCTCTTAAAGAGATATTGGCCAATATTTTCATCCATCATCCCCCTCCCCGGACACCGCGTTTCACCGATACACCTTCGCCAACTGTTCGAGAAGAGAGCGATCAGGAAGTCTTCTGATGATTGAAAAAAGGATGGCATTTGCCAAATACCAGATGCAGGACAGCAATGACAGTCATGCGTGTTATTTACCTGCAAGGCTGCACTAAGTAAGGGACCAGTTGTACGTCGACATTCGTGTGCCTGTGGAGACGGCTTCAGTGGTCTGTTGCTCGACTTTCAACAAACTTTTATCAAATCCATCTGCCATTTGCAGATGTTAGATGGTGGACTTGGTAGCTCCTTTTTTCCTTAACGTGTTCTTTCCATCAAAGCTTGGCATTGAAGGTCGTATTTAGCAGAATCATAAGGCAATGTATGGGAGTTTATTTCCACGTTTGTAAAATTTATTTCAATTTATGTGCGTTGACCTATCTTCGTCAAATTTTATTCTCCATTTTGTAGTTCTGCTATGAATGTTGTTGACAGACACCTGCAATTTTCTCAAGGCCTATATCGTTGTACCAACTGCTAGGATTGTGTGTAGTCCGCAAATGTTGACGTTATTGTTTCTGATGATTTGGAAAAGTCTCTTGTATACAGTAGATAGAGCCATGGTCCAAGCAGGCCGATTAGGGGTAATCCTACTTCTCCTACTTTAATTTCTCCTATTCGGAAGTATCCATCTTCTTGTTCAACTCAGAATTGTCTGTATGTTAAATAGGGAACAAGAATCCTATGTTATTCGGTAGAGAGATCTAAGTTTATCAAATGCCTGAGAGACGTCCAAGCAATGTTTTTTCTCATCGAAACATTTCTCCATCTCACTGGTAATTCGGTTTCTGTACAACAGGAGGTCAATTAAAGGCGTTTTGCTCTGTCAGGGTTCGCCTCGAAAAATAACGAGAGACAACGGTGTCAGAACCAGGCGAAAGCCAGGGACTCAGCAAGAAGCCGCCCAATCTGACTTCTCGGTCTGTAATTCTCCGATATTTTAAATAAATTGTTCATTTTAACGAATTAATTTTTATTTGCAAACGTTTTCACTATAAGGAGAACAAGATGCTTCCGAACATGTTTCCAAATCGGTCTGTCCTTCTTCTTCTTAATTCGCCGACTCCTCGCGGAGGTTGGCGATCCAAACAGCTAGTTCTTCCTTGTTGGTGGCAACCCGAAAAACATCCTCCGATGAATAGGAGAACCACCGCCTCAAATCCTTAAGCCAAGAGTTTTTCCTTCTCCCAACTGAACGCTTCCCCAAAATTTTCCCATCGATGATAAGGCGAAGCAACTCATACCGGGGACCTCTCATTACATGCCCAATGTATCGGATTTTTTGCTCTTCAACAGTGAGCAGGAGCTCCTTTGATTTTCCCATCCTCTCAAGGACCCCGACATTGGTGACTTCCTGGAACCATGGAATGCGTAACATACGTCGGTATAAATACAACTCAAAGCTTCTATGTTCTTCTCAGTGCTGGGGTCAAGGGTCCAGCTTTCACACCCATGCAAAGCACTGAGAAAACATAGCACCTGACCATCCGCATTCTTAGAGCCAGACTAAACGTAGAACGCATAAAGAATTTCTTCATTTGAAAGAAAGTTCCTCTTGCCATCTCGATTCTAGCTCTTACTTCTTTTTTCGGGTTATTGTGCTCGTTTACCAAAGCTCCCAAGTATTTGTAGGATGCAACCTGCTCCACTCGCTCACCGCTTACCGTAAGGTTGACGTCTATTCTTTTTTTATTTTATAAGTAAGATAACTTTATTATTATAATATAATATTACAGTTGTGCTGTCTACCCGTAATAACAAAAAAACATGGTACATGATTAAGGATGCAATCCTACGATTGTCCCTTACAGTAATTAATATAATTTGAAAAGTACAGTAATAATTTTAAATATTTTATAGTATGACGTCTTGGGGTCGTTTGTGTTTGAGTCGTCGTTCTAATCGAGGTAAGGGTGGATTTTCAGCCATCTGGTTAATGAGAGGGTTCGGGTGGTTCAGCATTTTTGCGTGGAGCTTTTCATAGTTTTCCTTTATTGTCTCTTGCACGGTGGGAATGCTGAGATCAGAGTGAAGAACCGAGTTCCTGATGTACCATTGGTTTCCCGTGATCATTCTTAACACTCGATTTTGTGTGGTTTGAACTTTCTTTAAGTGGGTTTCCGCTGCTGATCCCCATAGTCCACAAGAAAACTGCCAAATTGGTCGGATGAGAGATAAGTAAAGGAGACGTTTACTTTCGAGGGAAAGTGAGGAGCGTTCGTCCAGTAGATGTTTCAGGGAGCGTCTATTCTGCGCTTTTAAAACACGAGTACCTTGGTTTTGGAAACGTTCAACGCCAGACCATATGCTTCACTATGCTGAACAATTGAAACCATCAAACACTGGAGATCAGCAAGGCTGTCAGCCACGATAGCGGTGTCATCAGCATACCGAACATTGCTTAGGTACACACCATTGACGGGTATTCCCTTATCCGGATGCTGTTCAAGGGCCTCTCCAGGTCTGTCTCCAGGGTCTGTCCAGACTGACTAAAAATTAATTTTGTACAGGAAGATTTCAACATGAACTTCAAAATGAACATTTTAATATTGGATCACTTTTCTTTTTTCTATATCTCAGAAGTGCTTCCGCAACCTTGGTACTTTGGGAAGGAAAAAATTCCAAACTGAACAGACCAGCAATATTAGCCGAAGTAGTGGAACATCACGGCGCACAAGTTATATCCCTCCTTCAAGACCTTGGAGTATTGCGGGTCATTGCCTATTCCCATTGGATTTCCCCACAAATAGCCGTACTTGAGAGGCCAACCCTCATTGATTTATCCAAATGGGGATATGGATTATTATAGAGAGATAAGAATCCTATAAAATTCAGCTTGGTATCTTATATAGTCTTTCTCCGAATTTGTAGCAGTTTCGGTCGTAGAGCTGGACTGTTCATAGAAAGTATTATTTTTAATTCAATCATCACTGTTCGAAGTTTGTGAAACAGTCATTTAGTTGCTATTTATCAAATATTATAGTCGTCCCTTATTTTTATGTTTCAGACCAAAAAGCGGTTCGATGCTGCTGTACAGCAGAAAGAAAGTCCGTTACCGACGGGATGGTTACTGCTGGAAGAAACGCAAAGACGGCAAAACCACCAGAGAGGATCACATGAAATTGAAGGTCCAAGGAACTGAGGTGAGTAATTTAGGTGGAACAGACGTCAAAACTTTTGGTGTCTTCCTTACAGAAAAACTTGAACTTTTCAGCGTAAAACAGCTTCCTCGGACCACAGTTGCAAATTTAGCTCACTCACCCGATCTTGGAGGATGTCAGTTTGTTTTTCAATTCGGCAGTCTCAAATAGGTACTCTGCGAAATGTCAACATCGTCGAGCAACCAGATGCCAATTTAGCTCATCCTTAATCCGTTGAAACTTTCAAAATGCCCTACCTCAAAAACTTTTAATCTAATGGTAGGTTTTTTTTCATCAATTTAATATAGAATTGGATTTTTACAATCGAATGAGACCATTCAGCGAAAACAATGGACAAACCAACAAACTAGGACAAACCTTCGC